>JSYW01002941.1:0-20437 GCA_000787475.1 Lentinus polychrous
TCGGGCTCAGATATCTTGGCACGGCGGGCGTAACGTCCGTGAGCGTCCGTGTAAACGTTGAAACGTAACCGGTCAGCTTTATCAACCTGTTGTGGCACTTCAATGAGGTACGTATAGGTTTCCATGACAATACAAATTCCCCCACAGGACTCTCTTGAAACGGTCGAAACGGCGGCCTGAACCTGCCATTTAGCCCTCAGTCGACTGGGTTCCGGCAAAGCAATGAAAGCTTCGAAGCCGACCCCTTCGATGTATGCGGTGTATCTATCAAGTGCATGATTGATGTTCAAGATTGCATGGGTTCTGGGAGCCCGGTGGCGGCTGGCCGCGATCTTTTCTTTCATCGCAGCCATTTCGAAGAACACAAAGAAACATTACGGATGTATGACACTGACAAAGTTTGACAGATTCGGCACGGCCTCGCCTCCGCCGTGGTCTAGTTCTCCATGAACATATTCCGTGCCGGTAGAACTTCCAAACCGTGCCACTTTCTGCCGGCTGTCAACAAATGATCAAGTGATCGAATGCCCTGTGTTCCTGCCAACGCAGATGTCTGTACGAAATATGATATCTTTCTAGGTTCGTTTGCTTCCAGAAAGACTCAGAGTCATATTATATCTATGGTTGACGGACGCTCTTGCAGCTGTCGTTGTCGAAGGTAAATATACAAGAGGTTCCAAAGATAGGAGCATAAAGAGACAACGTTCGTTCGTCAATTGTTCACGTTCAATACAACGGGGACCATTAATATGCCATAAGGGCAATATCAAGAACCACATGATATGGCTGATACGTTAGAACATACAGATCCACGAAATCAACGGTCGCATCAAGATATTCCCACCGAGAAAGGTCATCGTTTCCCCGTTGGCTGTCGGCTGGAATACCCACCCAGGGCCTTATAAACCGTCCGGCGTCGCCCTAAACAAACAAAGGCTCTTTATCTCTTTCTCCCTCTCTCTCTTCTGTAGGTTTCTGAGTCCCTCCTTTTATCACTGTACGATCCTTTTACCATGGCCCTCGTTTCTCGTATCCTATTGTTGGCCGCTGCCCTTCCTTTTGTCTTGGCTACTAGCACTAGCGCGAAGGGAAGTAGCTGCAACAGTCAAGAGTTCTAGTACGTGCGCTGCCGAGCTCCTCCTTACGTTACAGTTTTAGACTAAAGCCCTCCAGCTTCAAGGACGCTGACTGCTGCGTTACTCGAGGTGGTTCGCCTAATCCCCCTTCTCCTCCCCCGGACACCCAGTGTCCCACGAACGGATGGAGTTGGCATTCCGGCAAAAGCTGCTGTGTTCCGCATCAGCCTGACCACCCCTCCCCTCAGTGTCCTGATGGGTGGTCTTGGGCTGGCGGCAACCTGAAGTGTGTCAAGCCTAGGGCCCCCACGCCCGCCCCGCCCAGTGCACCTACACCTACACCCCCACCTAGCAAGCCAAACAGCCCTCCTCCGGCACCTCCGGCATCCACTCCTTCTACGCCCTCAACTGGCAACTGTGGTTCCGGCGAATTCTAGTGAGTATTGGTGACACGACGTGCGCTCTATGGGATGTTGACATATCGTTCAGCTTCGGCAAGAAGGACTGCTGCCTTCCCCACGGAGGTCAGCCCAACCCCCCTTCTCCTCCCAAGGGAACGGAATGCCCTCCTTCTGGCTGGAGTTGGCACTCCGGCAAGGGATGCTGTGTTCCCCATAACCCTCCCGACCAGAACCCTCCTCCTCAGTGCCCGGTTGGCTGGACTTGGAACGACAATGACTTGAAGTGCTACCCCACTCCCCCCAGCACTACTCCCCCTCCCAGCAAGCCTTCTCAAGCTCCCGGTCACGGCGGCAGCAACTATCACCACAAGAAGCGTCACGTCAAGTCTCGCGCTGTTAGCCTTTGCCCTGCTGGAACCGAGGCTTGCCCTATTTCGGGCCTCATGTCCCTGAGCGGAGACTACGAATGCCTCGACACCGCGGTTGAGTTGACCAGCTGTGGTGGCTGCGCGTCGACTGGTGCAGGCCAAGATTGCACCGCCATCGCTGGTGCTTGGAACGTTGGTTGCGAACAAGGATCCTGCCGAGGTATGTCGGTTAATCAAAGTAATGAAACAGTACTGATGGTATCTGTTTATCGGGTATAGTGTACACCTGTGCACAAGGCTACAAACTCTCTCAGGACGGCAAGTCCTGCGAGAAACTCTAAGCCTCGGAAACCGCCCCACATTTGAGAGAATACTACTCGTGCCGCTTCGGCTACTGATGAACTATCTGTCGTTTCAATTCCCTCTCGTTTGAAAGTGACGTTCTTTTTGTTACCACATTCTTTGGACATTCATGGACTATAGCGTCTGGAAAAGTGTTATAGCGGACCACAATTGAGGCGATGGTTGCTTAGAAGGATGTGCATGTTCACGATTATCCACTTCCATGATTTTGCTAGCACGCCTTGTTACTCACCATCGTCATGTTTATACCTCATACCTTGTTGCTTATCTCGTTGAGCTTGAGTGTATCGTTGCTGTTGATTCTGTATGTCGTCTACATGTCTGAATCAATAGTACTTGTGGCTTCGTTGTGATCTGTTATATTTATCCAGTCCTCCGAAGATCGTGTTGAGCAAGGCAGTGGTACGTCTTTTTCGCTCATATATGCTGGTATGCTCTAAGCTTAACCCCACTCATGGCAAGCTTCATGTGTCTTATATTTGTTTTAGAATCGCGTACACCCTTTGGATATTTGAATACCAGTGAGCTCCAAGATCGACGAGGTTTAATAGATCAACGGCCCTATGAGTGTACACGATCACCTGATGCCAACGCGCCGCCCGGCGTTGGCGGAGGGGACCAATAGGAATCCTTGACGCAAAATCGAAGCCGAAATAAGGTTCTGTCAAGATGCTGGATATAAAGTGCGTCCAACGTTTCCTTGCCCGTCCCCCCCTCCTTGTCCCGAACCACCACCTCCGACCTATCCTATTCTATACTTCTTCTAATCGCCCCGGTCGACGCGCTAGCCGCCTCCAGGACTCTCCTCAAAACAAACGTCAAGTCGTTCCTCTGTCTACCCCAGTATGTCCTCAGCACGCAGCCTCTGGTCTATGAATCTCGTCGCGCTGGTCGCTCTCCATCTATTGGGTCTCTCACTGGTCTCTCTTCGGGCTGTTGCGTCTCCTTTGCCGGCGCCGATGCCCCTCTTGTTCTTTGCTCGTGATGCCCGGCTGGCGGATGGTACTGCGTCCTACTTGATGCGTCGCGCTCTCTCCAACGACTCCGATACCCGTTTGCTCTCAACCGCGGAGCGTCGCGACATTAACACCGTCCTCGGCAACATCAATATCCTCAACAGCTACTGCACCCAACTGACTGGGCACGCTAACAACTTTCGTACGTTCTATTCATCCCATATTCACACGAATTCCAAGTGACGTATGCCGTCAAAGCTTCCGAGGATCCATCAACTGCAGACGTCTCGGATTACCAACAACGCAGCGCTGTGGAAGCGAACGGCTTTCGTGACAATCTTCAGGGTATTAGCGGCATACTTGGCGACCTTGGCTCCGACAAAGGTCTCAAGAACTACGATCGCAGCAATGAGCTGGAGACCCTTCTGAAAGATGTCGTCAATGCGAACAAAAACCTCCTTTCCGACATTGACAAAGCAGTCTACGATATCCCAGCACTCGGCTCAACACTTGGACCAAGTACGTTTGTATCCCGTCGTTGCATGAACGCTCGTGCTGACCCGCCTTCACACAGTCGTGTATGAGATCAAGTGCATTCTGGATGAAATCCTTAACGCGGTTGAAAACATCTCGGATGGGCTTCTCAATGATCTTGCTCCGCTATATAAGGGGTTGATCGCCCAAGCCTCTTCAACAGCGTGCAACTCAGGCATCCAGATTGCTGGCCTCTGCATCCTTGCGTAGGGGATAGAGACGGGGTGTCGATGACGGGGGATGTTTAGACTGGCCGCAATTCTTACGTTTTATATGGCTGTGTATGACTACAGGCAGGACCGTGTATTGGGTTTCGCATCGTTATGTATTTCTCGCACATCTCTATGTTCAGTTCTACATGTCCACAGCTCTCCGTTATCCATTGTTCTTCTCAGTCTGAGGAATGCGGGTGAGAGTGATCAACTGTCCAGCGGCGTCAGCAGCTATCTGCCGATGCAACAGTTGTGCTAGAACTGTCTCGCGCCTTGGTTCTGTAGGTGCAGGGTGAGCGTAAATATTGCAGATATTGTGCAGCTACAACGACAAGGGTCGAGATCTATTCTTCCGATACCCATCGGTCTGCTAGAGGCCCCACGACTGGAATTTGGAATCTGGACAGGCCATTCTGTGCCGCGTCGATGTATGCTCGCCAGCTGTATGATACGGTCATTCGGGAGTATGTCTCTGAAGGCATGGCACTTACACCATGTACAACGCAGGTACCGAAAGCGCGATAGTGAAGATCGTCCGGAGGAAACTGGGGAATCCGAGGAGAGATGCAAGAATTCGGAGGATTATCAACGGCGTTGTCAGAAGAGCAGATTGATACGCTGTATAGGGTCAGACCGGGCTCAACATATCGCAGTTGCAACGAACCATGGAATCTAACGTAGTCGTTGTGCGTCTCCAGGATGAGCAGCAGTAATGCTGGGAAAAGTAGTCCAGTATGCGACGGGCTGCATAACGTCGAATTGAGCTCACCTGAAAACGGTCCTAGCATGTAAGCGAAAGCAGCTAGTAGGTCCACTCTCATGCCGTATCGTGTCTCCCAAGCACTCGCACCCGAGCTTGCTTCAGCCTCCTCAATCGCTCCAAGCCCCCCAGCTTGGGAAGTGTTAAACGTAGGAATGCCGCCGGACTGGTAGGATGTTACATGTTGGGGAGGAAACCAGGCTCTTGCAGCAGACGGCTTTGATGAGGACGCATATGAGGGATCGTCGGGAGGTGGTGCCTATCAAGAGGGATATAACGTATCCGTCTGAGCATTGAATGGTGCATCCACATACAGGCTCAATGCGAAAAGCTCACATAGGGTGCGAAGGAGGGGGTATATTTGGTGGAGGAGCTCATGTTAGGATTACGACCAGATTATGTACTAGATAGCAGGTATAGCAGAATAAATTATTGCGATGGACGACGAAGTGTGTCGATTCCCAGGACTTGGGTCGAATTGAAGAGCAACTTGAGTAGGTCAGCGCAGTTGACGAAGTGTGATCCATTGGGCGCCTATTCAGTTTGGGCGTATTTGGATCGATTCCCTTAGTCGGAAAGTGCCGAGAAGATCCCGCTACACTCCAGCAAAAGAGGACGTCGTTCGGCCTGTCGACGAGAAGGTAAAATTCCCCGGCACTGTCAAGAAACCATGGTGAGTGCTCGTCCCGTTATGCTGCTAGATCCATCTGCGAGCAATCCAGCGCAAGAACGGAGACGTTTGGCCAAGTTCTCGGCTGGATGCACAACTTGTGGATCGGATGTACTCGCACGCATGCCACAGTAACCCAACGTCTCGCTGACTGCGTCTCCCCCGAATCTTTTTGCAGGCCGACACAGCTCCCCCAGTAACTATCCGCACCCGCAAGTTCATCACCAACCGACTTCTCGCTCGTCGTCAATTCGTCGTCGATGTCCTCCACCCATCACGAGCAAATGTTTCCAAGGCTGAGCTTGCGGAGAAGCTGGCCGCTATGTACAAGACCGACAAGGCGCGCGTAGTTCCTTTCGGCTTCAAGACGATCTTTGGTGGTGGAAGGAGCACTGGTTTCGCTCTGATCTACGATGATGAGGCAGCACAAAGGAAGTTCGAGCCTAGATACCGGTTGATTCGGGTGCGTAACCCTGCATAGTTTTCTAACGCGATGTGCTCAATCTGCTCGCTATGCGATTAGGCTGGTCTCGTTGAGGCACCAGTCAAGACCAACAGGAAGCTGCGGAAGGAGCGTAAGAACCGTGCCAAGAAGGTATGTATTGAATCAGTCGGTCCTGTCATTTCGATGTTCACCGTCGTTTTCCTAGTTCCGTGGCACCAAAAAGGCGAAGGCTGCCGAACCTCCCAAGAAGGGCAAGTAAGGGTTGGGCGTCGCAGTCGCAGTCTTTCTCCATCGCTATGGGCTCCATCATTTTGCATTTGCATACCGACATCCTCGCAAAAGTCCGCACCAGCTGTACTTATTGTGTATGCTTTCCTACACTCTTTCCTCTCACCCATGAATATTATGCGCATGCGGAAAAAATGCACACAGCCTGATTCTCCGCCAGATCAGTACGAGACCGTAAGGCAGTATATTAGGTGCGACTCTAAGGTGGAGGGTATCAAGCGATCGTAGGATATGTACAACACTTTGCACGACAAACGTAGGACAATAATATGACACCAAAAGATCAGAATCCCAACTTCTTGTGAATTATATCTGGATCCTCTTGATACTCATCAGCGGATACCCACATCTACGATTCGAGCGTGTTAGCCAATCGACATGTAAGAAGACCAACCTATCGGAGAGTTTACCTTTCTGAATGTATTGAGACCAGCCAAGATCGACCCGCCGATCCATGTCGAGTATTTACGTTCGGGAGGAGCAAATATCTTGATCTTGACGTCTTTCAATGCAAGTTTCTTCACCTCGTTGAGAAGTCGATCTCCGAAACCTTGTCTGTATGAGTATCTGCTTCGTTCTCGATGAGATGGTGATGAGAAGCGCACCTTTACAAAGCGTGCTTCCGCCGCTGAGCACGATATTTGAAAACAGACTCTTCCTCAAATCGAGATCGACCCTGTTGATCGCGTCGACGACTACTTGGTGTACACCGGCATATTCCTGTCCTATGATCTCAGGGTTGAATAGAATTTCTGGAGCACGGAATCGCTCCGGGCCCAGCTATGTGAACGAGGGATGAGCAGCCAGGTCAAACGCGCATGCTAGCATTGATTCTCACCTGTACTGTGTTGCCGTCAGGTAGTATGAACGCATCCCCTCTGCCTTGCGTCTCCTTCTCCTCCTTCGCAGGGTTGAGGGCAACATAACAACACTTCTCTTTTATCGTCCGAACAACTTCACGCTCAGCCGTGGTATGCAGATGGTATCCAGCTTTCCGTAGGAGGAGTTGCAAGTGATCCGTAATATCTCTGCAAAGGATTTATTAGTTGGATTGTTGATTTTGGATTGGTATGAGTTCGTTTATACCTTCCTGCTATGTCAACCCGACGGATAGCGTGTGGCATCGAGAAGCCTTCAAATACTGGTACAGCATGGGTAACTCCGTCCCCAGAATCAAGTACAATTCCCGTTGTTCGACCTGATGAATATCTGCCGGAAACAATTGATCGAAAGTACGGGTGTAAATATGGATGGAGCTCACAGTGATAGTACAGCTTGGACCGAGATGTATAATGCTGGAACGTTGAAGGTATCAAAGAATATCTGTGCAGCTATATCTCGATTTTGACGCGGGTTGAGGGGTGCCTCTGTCAATAGGACAGGATGCTAGAGTGTTGTATCAGCGACTGAGTCCACGCGGTACAACACCCTGATATACCTCTTCGCTCAAAGTCCCTAGTTCCTCCGTATAGACCCAATTCCATATCCGTTCCATGTCGTCCCAGTCGGTGACAATCCCGTGTTCCATAGGGTACTTAATCTTCAGCAGACCTCTGAATTCTTGAGCTTTCCGTCCAATGAATACGTCACCCTCTAGAGCACCAGCCATCACGCGTATGTGCTTCGGTCTCCCCACACTGATATATTGTTATCGTATGCATTAGTGCGATTGCTTCACGCGAGATGGGATGGCCCTAACCGTGAAGGAGACGCACAAAGACGGAAAGAAGCATTTTGGATGATCTTGGCCTGCAAAGCCGGCCTTTATCGTTCCAGAGCCCTATAAGCGTAGCATGAGTATACTGGTGACCAGGGACGCGTCTGGGATGGAGAAAACGGACATTGTCGATGACAACGGGTTGGTTTGTGAGTACGTCTTCATATTCCGCCGACATTGGTGCAGTGAAGTAGGGTACGTGAGTGCGGCCACGCTGAAAGATTCCAAGATAAACAACCAGGCCGCCGCTGTAGAGTAGAGAGGTAACAGAAAGCTCAAGATGAGAAGCTGTTCACGGTGCTTCAACTTGTGGCAGGCACGGGGAAGACCGAAGACGCGTCGTGCAACGCAGGCGCTCAGATCACTCTTATTGGCTTCCTCTGGCTGCCATGTCCCACACGAGACTTCGTCTCTCATTCCCCTCACTGCTACTTGCTTTCTTCTTGCTTTCTACTTATGTGGTACGTGCAGCTTGTGAGGGGTCCTCATGAATATATCACTCATCTCAGGACGCAGCTGTCCGCTAATGCTATCCTAGGTCACAAATGGGAGGCCACCAACTTCTGCAAATGTATGGTCCCATTACACCCCTGCATATGCGCCTGTGTGATCACTGACCATGACGCACGCTAGGTATTTGCTTCGGGTCTAATTATACCATCCTTCGGATGGCTATACCGGACAACCCCAATAAACCATGTCTATCGTGCACAAAGCAATGGTGTCTAAACCAGAACTTGCCCAATTGTGCTGGCGCATCCCTGGGCGATGCAGATCCAGATACAGCAACCGGGAAGGAGGGTGACATCGAAGCAAGGTGTTTCCGTAAGCGCAGTCGTTCTCCTTTACCTCTCCACTTCCGAGCTAACCGTGATGATACACAACAGAGCGAGACTCGCCGCGAGATCAGCTCGTGGTCACCCTTTTCTTGCTGACGGTCTTTGGCCTGATGCTCGGCGCGGGTATTAAGAACAGGATGGTGAAGGCCGGTCTTGACACCAGCATCAATTGGAATGCCGGTAAGCGGTGGTGGGAGGTGAGTTTCTGGTCTGTCGCACCTTCGATCCTTGTACTAATACATCCCTGCCTAGGCCTTGATTCCTCGTCGCTATCCCGAAGAATTCGACTTGGGCAGACGATTCTCTCGACGTTCAGCTGAGAGGTCGAGGTCTGGTCAAAGGAGTGAATATGTCAATGTACCAAGCTCGCCGCACCCGTCCTGACGTCGACTGCTGGCGTAGTCCAAGTCTTGGTCACCGTATTAGAGCCTTGTAATATAGATCACCGTATTCTTATTTAGGTGCTTCCGCTTTCAATAATGAGGTGCTTCTGGATGCAATATCCTGCTGTCGGTCGTGTCGTACATACGCTCTGGAGTCTGCACACTGCACAGTTCGATCCTATCATCGATATTGAGCCTACATGAACCTGCATATGAGCATTGCAAACATCAACATCGGCTTGGCAATTCATCAAGCGCGGCTTGACTCTTGCCCTGATGGCTGTTACATCTCTTCTCCCACTCATGCGAGCTCAAGAAAGGAGATAACCCGACTTGGAATTATACTTCACCGACTGTCTCTGACCCTGTCCATACCATGGGTTCTCTTTGTTCCAAAGCCGGCACTCATTCAGGCAGTCATATACCCCTTCGTTCTCCTGTCAACGCCACCAGCGGACAAACAGTTGGGGCAGGAGCAGGGAGTGAACGACCAGACCCTCGAACTGCGGCATTGGAAGCGGCAGAGCAAAGACGGAAAGAGGTACGACCCACTCGGACAGAAGTTCCCCTCGTCTGTACAACTCTGATTCTCGCTATGCCTTGCAGGCACAGACGCGAGGCACGAATGCAGCAAATCCAAACCAAGGACGTCTTGCAGCTCAACTGGAAGCCTCCAAGACAGCGCCCCGTTTGCCGGAGCCTCGCCAACAGGAAAGACTCGTGGTAAGTGCATGTTTGGAACTATCATACCGGATAGCGTTGTTCTGAAACAGGTCGTCAGTGGGATTGAATTTTTAGCAGTTGTCTGGCCATCTTCAGTGCTTTCTTGATATCATTTCTGCGTCACACATACAAAAATCCTCTCGTCACGTTGACCTATGAATGGCCCTTGCACGCTAGTATCGCATATGACAGCAGGGGATGTGGTGTGTTGTGCGATACAACCGACTCGGAACATACAAGCTAACGGACAAATGAGGGTAAAACTGCTCCCATTCTCCATCGAAAATCCGAGAGTGAACGTGTTGAGCCAAACCCCGCCGGGACTGAGGCAGCCAAGAAGGACTGGTCGGCGGAACAGTCGCTGCCTGTCAGTTGTTGTGACTACGCCGTCTTGTTCTTCGATCTATTCTCTTGAACTTGAAGGATGGCAAAGGATGGCCGACTTGCAATTGCTCTTGAATCACGCCTTCACCGCTTCTGAGTACCAATTTTATTTGCTGGGAACAATCAGCATAGAACGCCGCACGTCGGCTCTGCTCCTTTGAGTAACACCATCGTATTCCGATGTCCTTGCAGTTGGTAGTCGCTGTGTAGAATAAATTCAATAAACGAGTACTAGGCATGTATTTCAACTTCCCCAGAGTACCAGCCGCCCAATACTGATTCTTCGGGGCGGGTCGTACGGACCGGGTTGTTTGAGCTTGTAGGCCAACTTGGAACTCTTCATTTGACGTCCAATGCTCGTAACCGTGTACGTTTGCAACCGCTCCGTGGAGACATCTCAAATCGCAACATTGTCAATCTGCGCACACCGACGAGATCCCCTGCGCGTCCGGGGCCCCGCAAACAGATAAATACTCATGAATGTCTGAAGTCGAATGGGATGCCGAGTGGGAGAGGGTTCTGTGGAAGCGCAAGAGCTATCCTGACAACTTCGTTCCCTCGTCATTCCTCGAATCTCTAAAGAGAAACGGTACGTCCAGAGTAGGTTGTCTGTGTCATGTGACACTCAAATTGATCACTGTTGTAGCGAATTTCAGGCCGTACACGTATTGGCGGCTCGTTTCAGCGACAAGCTCTGTAGTCCAGCATGTCGCCGTGATCTTCATCTTCCTGGCCGTCTTTGTTCGATTAAAGGAACGCTACTTGGACCCTCGACTCCTGGTCTGGATTTCCGTCGGGGGGTTCCTATTAGGTTACACCTGCTGGGAGCTTCTCGCGTTCACTGTGTCGCAGGGGGAATCTAGATATACTGCCAGTGAGCATTCTGAACCCATCATCCCTGTCTGTTACTGATGTCTCACGCGCAGGGGCCAAGGCCGCAAAGTCGGCTATCCTGGTCTTTCTTGCTCTCTTATCCCTCTCACCCGTCTTGCGAACACTAACAGCCGCTACTTCTTCTGATTCAATCTGGGCCTTATCCGCATATCTCTTCATCCTGAATGTGCTGCTGGCCGACTATAGCACAGTCGACGTGCACAGGCAGTCTCGGGAGAGGTGAGTAGCTTCAATAGATCAAATACATCAGCTTGATGATTCCTTCTTAGGCTAACATCCGTCATGTCAATGAATGCCGCAATATCTTCGTCTGTGGTCTTGGCTTCTCGTCTACCGGACGATTTATCGGTATTTGCGTTGACGCTATTCGCGATACAGTCTTTCAGCCTGTTCCCGATCCTCCGACGTCACCTTCAGGTATGTTGTGGCGAGCTACTGGAGTGTAAACGCTTGACTCGATGGATTTTGCCAGGGTGGACCAACGATGATAGGAACGACGCTTACTGTCTGCCTAACTAGCCTGTCCTTGAAGCTTACCGCACCGCTGTCAACCATGGCTACGTACCTATACGGCGCCATCTACGTATTCATTATGTTCGTTGCCCCGGGTTTACTCATGTGGGCGCAAAGATACAAGAAGTACGGTCTCTTACATACACATCCTTCTGTGACGCTATCTCTGACTATTAACGCAGTGAATTGCGGGGTACCTGGGACGTAGCCGTTCCGCGGGTCAACAAGCCTAAGGATTGAGTTTGAGCTGGCAGGATCTAGTGATGAGCGCAATCTCCGGATTCTCTCAAACTCTGGAGGTCCGAACGGCTTCCCGTTTCGCAGGCCCTGCGTCATTTCATACGAACGTCCACTCGTCCGCCCTAGACCAAGCTCGGACCTCTATACACAGTCGTCCACATGTCGTGTCGGGCGCGATGATTTTGATGGATGGACACCCTCATATACGATCGAGCTTCATTCCGGGAAAAAGTGTAGTCGCTGGACATCAAATCCGTTCTGTCACAATGTAGTGGAAATGAAGCCAATGTGACGCAGCAGATGAAACAAGCATGAAAGCAAGTTCTATTGCGTAGGTATGCAAGATGAGAGCGAGCGAGATAATTGTGCGACAAGGAGCAAATGATATACTACATGAATTAGACTACAATGAATGTATGCGTAGCTGGAACAAGGAATAGTTGTTGATGCATGATGAGAGCTTCATCTACATAATCCCGGGGCAAAGGAGAAAGAGAATATTAATACAAAGCGGGTCTTTGGATTCTTCACAGTTGCATGTCGCCGTCGTTTTGCGAGCGCGGCCGTTTGGGGGCGGCCACGATCCCCATGCCAATGCCCCTTGCCTCGAGGGCCTCCACCGCGGCCTTGGCAGCGCCTTCGGTCGTCCGGTTCTTCTTCGTTCGCGTCCGTCTCAAGGCTCCAAACGCTTGTGCCTTTATGACAGCGAGGGTGCCGCAGATCGGCGGAGGAGAGCCCGGGGACGGGGAGCGAGATGTCCGGGAAGTTGCGGTGCTGCTACGATGTCTCGCTCGCGTGGCATAGTGATAGGTCGCCGCCGCCGCCGCCGCCGCCTCGCCCTCGTCACTCTCCCGCTCGTTCGACCCGTTCTCCGTCCGAGAATACGGCGCCACCCCCGACACCGCGCCTCCCGGCCGACTGCCAAACCGGTATCCTCCCCCCGCGCCGGCCATGGGGATGTCCGCGGTCCCGCCGTGCAGGGTGAGCGCAGGGCCGTGGCCGCTGTTCTGGCGCCGGTACGGGAACTCTGGGCGGTCGTCGGGCATCGCGCCATCGGGGTACCCATACGGGTACTGACCGAGGGACGTGGACGAGGACGAGGTCGGGGTGGAGGCAGGCGATAGGGAGCGGCTGGTGGGAAACATGTAGGAACCGGACATGGAGGTTAGGGGTACCTTCTGGTCTTCGTTGACAGGGAATCTAGATGCGTACGATGCATCTGCGGCGGTCAAACTCGGCGAATCGAAGGGGGATGGACACGGATCTGAGTTTTCTAGAACCGGATCATGCCCCGACCAGTGTTCGCGCACGGGACTCTCCATAGGGTACGGTGGGTAAGCGTCGTATCGCCCCATCCGCTGCGTATCCATCTGTGGCGGGCGGCCGTCGACGTTTGGGTCATGTTCCACGCCGGTAAAGCCGACCATGGGCGATCGCTGTGGCGGGTAGTCTGGGCCAGGGCCGGGGGGATAGGATGTGGTCGCAGCAAGGGAGGTGGATGGATCGCCGGGGTTGGCCATGTCCGGGTACAGCGAGGGACCAACGGTGCTCACCGGGGTGTGCGAGGGTGAATACGATGACAACGGAAACTCATCTCCCGACGCATCTGGCGGCGGCTGCCCCGTCCTCTTTGCCTGCCACAACGCCCTCCAGAACCGTTCCCTCTCGCGATGCTCCAATCGCAGCCGGGTGTTTTCTGTGCGCAAATCGGCGGCTTCGTTTTTGGCTTGCTTGTACGAGTCCTGGAGCTGGAGGACGACGGCCTCGAGGTTGGTGACTGAAAAGAAAAGCAAACGATGAACATGCTGCCGTCACTGGCCAGTGTGCTGTGCGAACCTGTCTCCTCGAGCGTCGCTATGTAATTTGCGCGTCTGGCGCGAAAGGCAGCCTGGGCATCTGCATTCTTCTTCTTTCTGAGAGCAGCCTCTGACTGAGACATTCGAGCGTTGGAGGGAGGAGCAGAGTTGTCGTCCGAGCCTGTTTTGGAGTTTGTGGAAGTAGGGCTGTGGACGCTCTGGGGCATAGCGGGGAGAGAGAAAGGCACCCTAGTTGGGAAGACGGGAGAAAGCTGATGGGGGATATAACATGGAGAGGGGAGGTATAAGAAGTTTAGAAAGAGGGCACGAGGATCCAGGGAGCCGTCTAGCACTCCTCCTTCCTTCGGCCAGCCCTCCATTTTTCCTTGCTTAATTTCGCCATGTCCTATCTGTCCACGACGGTTCCGCGAGTGCACCGTTTCTGTTCTCACATCGTTCACTCTCTCATCTGCAGCTGCACACAACGCCAGGCTCAGTCTCGCATCAATTCCTCCTTTCCGTCCTGAACTAAATGCGCGGCCCTGCTATCTACTGGCCCGATATCCGGACCTTCAAAACTGAAACTGGGGCCCAGCAGCCTGGGTCGCCGACTCACTTTCGTCCTCCGTGTGACCCACACGCGTCTGCAGCGGCGAACACCTCCTCCTCCTTTCGCCGCCCCCCCTTCTGCTCCTCCTCTGCGCCCCCATACACCCATCCTGCGATGCTCGGACGAGCTGCAACGCCACCAACCACCGCGAGGGTGCTATCTGCCATCCGTAGCCAGAAAACGCCCTGCGAGGGAACGCTTATTGCCTCCGCTGTTCTGGATAATAAAGGCGTTTGCCTTTGAGTATTCTACATACCAGAATGGAAACAACACACACCTCACCTATTCTTGAGTTGGCTGATGCAACAATGGGGCAGGGGGCCTATCATGCTTCTGCGCCAGCTTCCGATACGCGGCTGGCGTCTTCCTCCTCCTCGTCTTCGCCTTCCATGTCCAGCACCTCCAGAGTTATGCCGGCACCATCCAAGACACAGGCAACTCTGCGCCCAACCCGCCCATTCACGGACAGGGTCACATCCCCCTCCCCGCAGCCGCTCAAGCCTCGGCTCTGTTTGATCGGCAACGGCCCTGCGGTGAGCTAAAACGGCGTGGTACAAGGAAAGCACGGCTAAAGGTTAGACTGAACCGCCCGCCCATGCAACAGCAACATCACGAGCATGCCTACCTCTCCTTTGCTTAGACGCTGCATTACATCCCCTGCCAGGTCTTCTCTAGTGGCAACACTGCCAACTTTCCCCGCGTCCATAGCTTCGTAAGCGAGATCAATATAATTCACTGTTGCGATGCACGTTGGTCCTGTCATCAAGCACACCCGAGTCAATCCCGCGTGAATAGTGAGACGGTTGAGACAGTGACTGACCCTCCCCGCGGAAGCGGTAAACGAGCACAATGACACTGTCGTCAAAAAATTCCGCGTCCAACAAGTCCACGGGTGTAGGCTCAGACTCGTCGTCCCTCTGGACAACGCAGCTCAACGCAGTCACCGCGGCGGAAATGGTTGGACGTCCGCCTAGGTTCCTGTGCTTCAGCTGCCCAAGACAGACTACAAAGAATTTAGCACATCAGAACTTTCTGCTTTCAAAAATGACTTACGATATCCGCCATCTCCGTGGGGTACAATGAATGATAGGTATTGCAGATGGCCATTGACCTGCTATAATCCATGAACGCACTGCCAAGATCAGTCGAAGAGAAGTAGCCGACCTCGCTGGGATCGGGCACGGTCCGCTCCCGGACAACGAGTGGGGCATCGGCTAGATTACCTGCTTGCGCATCCGGAGATGAAACAGGAGGTGCAGTCGATATCACAACGGCCGAACGTGACGCTGCTTGCGAAGCCTCGACAAACAGATTGTTGCAACGCATTGCAATGTCCTGGATCAGCGAAGCGAGGTTTCGATGCAATTGGCTGTGATCTTGCTGCCTGAGTTTCTGCACATGTTCGAGAGATCAGCGAGAGACCCGCCTGCGGTACGTCTCCACATACCGGAGGCCATACAATATTGTCCGGATTACTGAGGAAATTGCGTGCTATTTGGATGGAGGTATCCAGTTCTCGCACGGGAATGGCGATATCTTCCAATTCGAATAGTGGCATCTGCCCCCTGAAGAACTTGTCAATGGAGCTCTCGACGAGACCGGATTTGAGGTATTCATTGACTTCCAGAATATCGTAACGTGCGGGCGGATTAATAGGCGGGTCATTTGTGGCATTCGCTTTTGCAATTTCTAGCAGGGGTACTCAGTATACATCACATTGTTCGGCTGCGCGAAACATACCGTATCGGAGCCAGTTCAGAAAGTCCTTGAACCTAATCAGCTCCTTCCTCGCCGTAGCACAAAGCCAATTGGCCAGTATAATAGCCTGTTTAATCTTTAATAGGAACCAGTCGATCGCGGCCGTATGCAACTGCCATGAGGCATATTGAGGGCTATGCTTCAGCCGTGAGTACCCACTGGCGCGTTCTGGTTTATGAAGTACGACCTACAGCTCTGACCACCCGCGCACCTCTTCCAGCAGAAGATGAAGTCGTTGACATGCCGGTACCAACCGCTTCTCTGAACTGTCCCGCAACTTTATGAGCGCCTCAGAGACAGTCTGGTCCCACTTGGCCATGCTCTGCATCGCGAGATGAATATCGGGTCAATATCGGGGTGGCGGACAGGTATCGAACAGCCTTACCCTTTCACTCATCTGTTCACCACTTCCGAGGTAGTCAGACAGGGCCTCGGAGCCACGCCCGGTAGCAAGAAGCCCGGTCAAGTCCAGTATGGCATTCGGACGGTCCTCTTCGAATGGCACATCAAGTCAGCGACGTTCCTAGGTACCATGATTGCTGTACACACCTCCGAACTGTTCCTTTTGTCTCGCTTCAAATACCCTTACCCAGTTCGGACCGAGTTGGCTGGCGCCACTTTGAGTTTCTGAGCCAAACCAAGCCTTGCACATGTCCTCGATTACACGCATAGCGTATTGGGCGAGCAGTTTGGCTGAGGTCGAGACTCGGGCCACATCGCGAAGCCTTCTGTCTCCTAGTAACGGCAGCTGGGCAATAGAAGGCTGGAGACTTGTCTGCGTCCTCTTTCCAAGAGTGGTCTGCGAATGCAAGTACAATGTTCGCGCCTGATCTTGGTACATCGAAACCGTTGGGAAATTGGTACCGAGTGTGATGGCGCCCATCGAGTAGAAACCATCTAAGAAACTATGGAGCCGACCAAAGTCGTCAGCAGCCACGAGAATGCTGTTGACATTGGTGTCGTCGGGTTCATCGTATTCTTCCCCCGGTCGATACTGCTGTTTCCCTGGACGTGTCGGTTTGATCGAAGCCGCCATATCGTCTGCCGGTAACGAGGGCCATCCTAAAACTTCAGGGGGCGTATTACTCCGAACGGATGGGCGAGTCGTAGAACCCGGGAATCCAAACAGATCTTTTGAGCTGAGAGAACAGCGAAGGGTGAGCTGCGCTCCGAAACAACGATAGAGAACGACGCACCTAAGGGCAAGCGATTCGTCGTGGTATGGATCTAGGAGCGGCAAACCCCTTAGCACAGAGTGTGCAGATCCTGTCTGTCCATACAGCTCAATGGGTCCTATTGTGCAGAAGTAAAACAAAACACTCACGATGTCACCACGACGCCGGAATATATCCGACATGGTTGAGCTGGGCTTCTTGTTCTCTCTCAGCCACCACACATTGGTTAATTTGGGTTTACTGCCGTCAGATTGGGCCTTGGCATCAAGGTGACATAGGGAGCGCTGTCTTCCGTTCTCAATATAATGTAGAGATACGGCAGGAGGATCTAATGCTACAGCAATCAAGGTTCCTGCGGCCGAGGGGTGAGCGCAACGAAGGGTGAATCAATGTCGATACACTCACCGTCTGGACTCCAAGCTATATCCACAATGCGAAGTGGCCCAGCTTGGCCAATGTCAATATCCACTTCCCACTTCTTTGCACCCTGCATTTTCCAGAGACTCAGTTTGTCTTTTCCGCCAGAATGCATGATTAGCACTAGTAGATCTTTGTCAGGGCACCAGGAGCTAGGCAGCAGGCGAGCCCTCCCAGGGAGCCTGACATTGGAAATAGAAGCAAACGCGTTCTCCATGGCCCGTACACCTGTAGAAAGAGGTAACAGCTTCCTAAACACCGAGAGTCTCCAGAGTGGTTTGAGCCTTTCGGTGCAGTTGACAGATGTTTCACTCTTTGGATTTTAGGGATTCTGAACAATATGGGTCCGTCACTAGTATATGTAGAACAAACGGAGGGAGAGGACTGACAAACAGGATGGTTCTATTCAAGGTGAAGGAACAAAGCACCGTGAAGTTGGCGACTTGGACTCTGTCACGATAGCCTGAGATCGCGACCCATAACGCGTCATGTCACGCGTCGGTCACGTGACGGCACGCGTACTGGCTACTGCGTGTGCTTCGCGCGTGTTCAAGTTTCAACAGCGAAGTACTACAGTACAGTAGGCTTGAGGATTTCGGCCTCAATCATCATGCTCGTTGAGCTATAGCTCATGAGTACTCCACCCCTGAAAGCAAACAACGTGTGTACAAGAAAATCGGTGTCACTTCTTCTTGCCCCCTTTCTTGCCCATGCCTCCAATCGTATCTCCCTTCTTCGCCCGGACACCTTCTCGCGCGGCTCTCTGACCCAACTCCGTGTCAAAGCCACGAGGAACACCAGCACATTTGGCCTTCTTCTTCTCCTTGGTCTTAGTCTTCTTTGCTGACACCGGTCGTCTTTCCGGTTCGCCAATTTTCGCTGGCCTGAACGCCTTCTTGGCGGACCTGACAGCAGCCTTGATGGCACCGGTCTCCACGGCATCATCTTCTTCCATGGCCATCTTCCGCCGTTTTGCTCGACGAGATAATCCTGCATATTTGTCCCGTTTGGGCTACAACCCGACCATTGAGATGAAGATCAACCAGATACAATGAAGCGAGGACAAACCTTGTTAGCGGACTTGGCGGTAGCTTGCTTTGTAGGTTGGGCAGGTTCGAAGCCTGCTTCGTATTGCTGCTTACTGACGGCTAGAAATGGAGGTTAGAACTGTTCATGCAACAAGCAATTCAGCTCTTACCTGCCGCTTTTTCCTTCTCCTTGCCTGACTGGAACCAAGTCCTCGCAGGCCGCGAGTAGATCTCTTCCTCATGCTCGATGAGATTCTGCCCCTTCTTGAGCTCCATCTCCGCTTGGCGCAATTGCTTCTCTTCCTTCTCCTCTTGAAGGACGGCAGAGATCTCGTCTTTCAACTCCTCCAACTTTTGCGACCACTTCGCCACCACCTCAGTTGGAATCTGTCGATGCCGGACTTGATCCTCGCTCGCGGCATGTTTGATGGCAGCTTTTAGCATCTTGCGATCTGCTTCTCCGACAAGAGTCACGGAACGACCCTGTTTACCCGCTCGAGCCGTCCTACCCACTCGATGCAGATACTGTGCAAGTTGTCCGGGCATGTCGTAGTTAATGACCGTCTCAATACCTTTGATATCGAGACCACGCGAGGCCAGGTCCGTGGCCATGAGGAAATCAACAGCACCGTCGCGGAATTGTTGTAGTGCGTTAAGACGCTGTCAGATAGAATCAGGTCACGCATACTAAGCAAAGCTGAATTGTTACATACCTGCTCTTGAGTCAAGTCGCCGTGCAATTCCGTGCATTTCATCCCAAGCAGACTGAATACGATTCGCATCTGATGGGCCAACTTTTTACTCCGGAAGAATATGATCACGCCTGATTTGAACGTCCGTTTGCATAGTGTAACCAACAACGCTGACCGTTCAGCTTCTTTGCCCGCCCTGACTCGCACAAACTCTTGCAACAGTCCGCGAGCTGTAGCCCGTTTGGGGTCAACGAAGAGTCGTACAGGTTTGTTGAGTGACATCCTGACAAGCTCATCTACGGAATCCGTCATGGTGGCCGAAAATAGCATGGTTTGCCGAGAAAGTGGACATGACTTCACGATTTCGGTGAGTTCATCGGCGAATCCATCTGACAACATCCTATCAGCTTCGTCGAGGACAAGGATATCAAGAGTATCTAGCGTGAAAGTCGGTGAATTGCGTAGGTGATCAATCAAACGACCAGGAGTAGCGATAACTACGTCTGGCCGTGTCCGAAGGGCAGCTTCTTGAGACTTCAGCGAGAGACCACCTATAGCGGAACGTGAGTGCCTTACATAGAAAAGGCACAACTCATATGATGACTTACCGACGACAAGGCAGAAACGGATGTCAGTGTGAGCTGCGAGCTTCGTTCCTACCTCAAAACATTGAACGCCAAGCTCACGGGTAGGAACAAGCACAAGACACCGTGTCGCCGCGGCCTTTGCACCGCGTTCACGATACAATAGCCGTTCAATCATGGGTATCATGAATGCAGCAGTCTTTCCTGAACCGGTGACAGCGTTTCCGACAATATCTTTGCCAAGAAGGGCGACGGGAATGGTAGCTGCTTGGATGGGTGTAGGTTTATTGAAGCCGAGGGAAGTTATTGACTTGAGGACAGGTCGTGATAGGTTCATGGTAAGGAAAGAGGTGTGCTCGCTGGAGTCCGCGGACTCTTCAGCAAAGAATGCGGCTTTCCTGTCTTTCTCGGCTTGGGTTTCTTCCTCCTCCGAATCTTCTTCCGAGGAACCAGAAGCTCCCTCTTCTTCCTCGTCCTCTTCTTCAGAGCCTGAATCTGAGCTGTCCCCCAGTTCATGTCCCTCATCGGAAGACGCAAGCGGGTCCTCTTCATCTCCACTTTCGCCAAATGCGTTGAGTTCTTCTCCTTCCTCGTCTTCCTCGTCGCTTGAT
>JSYW01002952.1:0-19206 GCA_000787475.1 Lentinus polychrous
TGGTACGAGTGAAAGAAGGGTCGGCGCCGCCGCGACTCGGATGTGCCGCGTGCGCGACAACGCGACAAGTTCAACGTCTCTCTCATGCAAATTACGGAGACCACAAATAGTCTCCCAATAGCAGAGAGGACAGACAAAATGAATGATGCATGGTTTTGCTCCGTTCCAGCAGCAAAGGTTGGGAAGGTTTGAGCATTCATCCCACAGCGCAATAAAAGATGAGTACTTTGTTCTCCAATATATCTGTATCCTATCGCGCAGTGGCTTCGAGGTGAGTGGCATCCCATGATGTGATACTGACTTGTGATCTACTCATTGAACGGTATAAATGCACGGGTATGAATCTTCTTTCAGCATTCTCTCATTCATCCTTTCATTGACATCTTTCCTTCTAGTGTCGTCTTCCTTCGGGTTCTTGAGTCTACCGAACCCATTCTACTTACTTCCTACCTTCGTCGCACCTTGCAGGCTCTCGGTATGGCCAAACGGGGGCGCCCAACGAAACGCAAAGACACTGGGGAGGCAGGTCCTACCCAAGCGGATACCCCAAGTGGCACCAGTCATGGCACGACTCCCGCACCGCGCAGGGCAGCGTCGAAACGTCGGAAGTTGGTGCCCACTCTTGTGAATGGTGGTGAGGAGTCGGGTTCTAGCGGTGGCAACACTACTTCCGTGGTAGTGGCACCTCGTCGACAGGCTCGACGACGGAAGAGTCTCCCCGGCAGTGAAATTCCAATGGATATCTTTTACGAAGTGAGTGGCATCCTTCGGCGTTCTCGAAAAGTGTTACTTTACTGAGTTCTTATAGGTCTTGAGATTCCTCGAACCAAAAGACCTACTGAATCTTGCTCGGACATCAAAACATCTCAGGCAGATCCTGATGTCCAAATCCTCTGCATGCTATTGGAAAGCTGCAAGGGAGAATGTACCTGACCTTCCTGACTGTCCGCGGGATCTTAGTGAGCCGGAATATGCCAACTTGGTCTTTGATCCGCACTGTCACGTACGTTAGCTAAGGTCCATCGCACCATCCTTGGTTCACACCTATGTTTGTTCTTGTACAGAGTTGCTTCAAGAGTATCGCTGGCATTGAACCTTCCTGGGTTCTCCGTAAGAGATTCTGCAGACCTTGCGGGTCTCAATAGTGCGTATTTCATCCATGGAATTTGAGCTATACAAAACGGTATACTGAACTATGCATATGCAGTATTTCCGGCTCTGTGCCCGAGGCAGAGAGGGAAGAGAGGGCAGCGGTTCGTCTTGCCATATCTCTGCTCCTTCAAAGTGCATGAAAACTCAACCATTACCACAGCACGCCAAACTGTGTGAAGCCTGGTATGAGACTCAGAAGCTGGAACGGGATCGTGAGCGATACGCTGCTATGGATGCTCGGTTCCAAGAGTACGTGTTTTCGACTACTGATTGTTCACTCACAGAAGGCTTATTGTATGTCGTCACCTAGAATCGAAGAAAAGCTCAGGGAGAACGGCTGGGGACCCGAAGTGGACTACATGGCGCAATTGCCCAGGTGGGTGCGCCACCCTCTCCGTAGTATCAAGAACGTCAAGCAACCAAGGCCGTTGACAAACCGCGGTAAGTATACAACCGAATTCACATGGACGAACGCGAAGCACTTACCTCAAGATATGTATCCTAGCGTGGGACACGTTTTACCAGGAGGCACTACCAATCTTGCACCAACAACGGGAAGCCCGGTTTCGACACGAGAGAAAGCTGTTGATCATGCATCGTCTCGAGTTGCTCAAGCAGGTCTTTGGAGGGATCAGGCATGGCTCTCTGCAGATTCAACACTTCTTATGCGACCTTGCAAAGCTCCCTGAGATCAAGGAACTCGTCATGTCACCGTCAAGTGTGGAGGTCACGCCGGACGATTTTGCAGGGTTCATCGATACTCTTCCGGTTCTCATCAACCGCTGCATCGTGCATAGAAGGACACATCTGGTTGGTTACATCAGGAAGACGGTCGGTATTCCGGTGGACGTCGATCCTCTCCAGTTACCTGTGGGGTCGTACTTCTTTTGCTCGATATCCTCAGACGGCGAGGAGGGCTTCGATCCCGAAGTCGCGGAGACGATTGTATCACTACTCACACGACCCTCACTTGCAAAAGGCGACCGACTGTGGTGCGGCCGCTACCGCTACAACAGCGATTTCGGCGCATACTGTGCTTGTAGTTGCCCGCGATGCAGAGATATTGACGCCGACACGCATAATTACACCTCTTTGGTCTCCTATGGTCTCGAGCAATTCAACTGGTCACCCGATCAGTTACTCAGGGATAACGGCTGGCTATTGCAACTCATTCAGATCCTCGTCAAGAAATGTGGCAAAGACCCCCAACGTACGACTGTCCAAGAGATGGACCGGGCTGATGTCAGATTCCGTTGCGGACTCTGCAAGACTGGTGAATTGGTGAATGTCATGACATGGAGAGCAACGGTGAGTATTCTCCACGGGACGATTACTGCGTTGCTAACTTCATTTACGATGACCATTGACTAGATCGGGCACATGGTCAAATGTCGCAAGGCATTCCTAGAGAAGAATGAGTGGTTGTTATACAAATGGTCCGCCATGGTGAAGTCCCTCGAGCTTCCTGACAGTGACAATGCGAAAGGAAGCCCACTTGTGACCATTTGGCAACCTGTTTGGGGAGTATTAGATGCGGTTCGCCTGGAAGAGAGGCTCATGAGGCTAGAGGCAGTGGCGAAGATCAGAGACCTTTGGTACAGCGAAGAGTGCCGGGACGGGGCTGCATGTTCTTCCATCGACAGGCTCGCCGATCAACTCACTGCTGAAGTATATCTCGGTCAGACGTGAGTTTCTTTCCCGACCGATTTGCGATACACAACTCACCTACGAGACCACATCTCACATCTCGTCTTGCAGACATTTGGCTGACAAAGTTATTGCTTGGCTACCACATGTTTTGTGGAAATACTACGCCCCGGTCTGGTTCATCCCGAAAGACAAGAGCGTTGAGTCTCTTTCTCCGCGGTCTCTTGAGATCCTCAAGAGGATGCAAGTCGTGGACAACGTTGTCAAAGTGCCATACGTGGAAGGCGTATTTTGACCTGCTGTGTAGTATACGTGTCAATTCATTCGCTGGATGAATAACATTGTAACAGTCACTTCCCTTGTAGTGAGTTGTACTAAAGGTACGGGGAGAGCCTTGTCCAATAAATCAGCGTGATTCGCAAATGTCAGCGCTTCGGCGCGTGCGAAGCGCCGAGTTTGCATTAGCGCTTAGCGCTTAGACTTCGAGTATCCTTCGAACGCAAGTCCTCCTTTCGAGTATCCTTCGAACGCAAGTCCTCCTTTCGTGGCTCCAACCCTCCAACACCGAGCGACTTACACCTCTCTCGGAGTCTCTCCCTTTCGCTGGTGATCCGCATGCTTCCTGCGAGATTTTCTCTAGGCTTACTGCGGGAAAAGTCTACGCAATTGAGCTTTTGATCTTGGTTCGAATTCGCTTTGAATCGCTAGATCTTCTTAGTCTCTCAGACACGCCTCTCGGATACGGTACTTCCACTACAGCAAGATCTTGGCTACTCGTCTGTATCGATATCTCTCATCCTCCTCGAAGGTTGAACTCGCACAAATCATGTACGCCTTGCTCACTTCCCGGGGAACATCATGCTCTGAACGTTTATGCGTAACGCTAGAGAATCCCGACTCTTTTTGACATTGCATAATCGAACGGTATCTCGACCCCACTTTATCTGGAGAGGATTGACGGCTTATCAGCGCTACGATGTCTACCAGTTGGATCTCTCGTCTCTCGTCTCTCATCATGCCTAATCGCTCAAACGATATGTCCGCAACTGCATCATCCTCGAGACCATCTCGGTCAAATACCTCGTCGTCGTCTTCTGCAAGGAATCGATCCTCTGCCGCTACCGGTAATACTGAAGCTGGGGGATCTGTACAACGACCATGGGGTCAACACCAGCAGCAACATCATGCACGTCACAGTCATGACCGGAGTCATAGCACCTCAAGCTCCCATTCGGGGTCTGCCAACTCCCGCTCGCCACAATCTCACTCTCAACGTCGAACATTGACGACCAATATCCTCCGCCCACGCAGCTCCGCCCAACAAACATCCATCCCCGTCCCTCTATCCGAATGGTCCACACCTGCCATACCAGACTCTCTGTTCTTCTGCAGCGACTTCTTGATTGGATGTGGGATGGCCATCATTCAACCTGCTACTGGGAAAGTTGTTGTCGTTCACGATACGAGAAAGAATCAATGGTTCTTGCCTAAAGGAAGGAAAGATAGAGGGGAGAGTTTGGAGCAGACCGCGTTAAGAGAGGCTTATGAAGAGGTGAACTCAGAGCTTCTACTCTTACGCACGCTAACCTCGCGAGAGGTTGCTGATTGCTCTTTGGATTTGGTTGCTGTGTGTAGTCGGGGTATCGCGCGGAGCTGATGCCCTTGATGATTCCTTCTCTCGCGCCTACTACTCCCGGGCTGCTCGACTCGTACTATAACACCGAGCCTATCTATGTCGGTACACAGTTTTGGGGGGCGCGTCGGCGTTCTGGACCCGGGGAGTACTTTACGTTCTGGTTTG
The DNA here is from genome assembly GCA_000787475.1 of Lentinus polychrous. Taxonomy (NCBI): domain Eukaryota; kingdom Fungi; phylum Basidiomycota; class Agaricomycetes; order Polyporales; family Polyporaceae; genus Lentinus; species Lentinus polychrous. Next base: position 4,601 of record JSYW01002952.1, read on the forward strand.
TGGGACAGATTCCTGAAGACGCGGTAAGTCCCGCGTTTTCTCTTGTTCAGGGTACATTTAATGGAGTATTCGTGATTAGGTGCGAGAAGAGAACACGGGGATGCCGGACGAACAGGCGTATGTCTCTCACCTTCTGACGCCGCAGGAGGCTTTGCAGAGAACCGATATTGTGTCGATGCGGGTGATTCATGCTGCATTCCGGCTATGGGAGTACACGAAGGAACAAGAGGCTGCATTGCTTGCTGAAGAGGCGGAACGGATGAATCTCCAGCACGCGTCCGAGTCTGACGCTCCGCCGGGCTGTTAGAAGCACTCGAAGGTTTTGATGTCTGCTGGGCAGAATGATTTCATGGCATTATGGATTACAGTTTGTTGTACGATGGGTGTGCATTGCATTGTACGAGTATAGTAGACGTTGTGTATGAATAGAATGAAACCTCCAATGGCTTTCTTTGCATAACAAAGTGCGCACACGACGGAAACGGCCATTCCGGTTGAAGCACTGGCAAGTGATCGTGTTCGCGGCTCTTTCCAACCCTCACTTCACGCCTTGCATTCACTCTCTCATCTCGACCACGCCTTTCTCGTACCATCTACGTTGGGATTATCGCCGTTCACGAAAAAGGGCCGAACATTTCCCTCTCGTCCCTGAACCATTATTACACATCCTTCCGTAGGCTGAGCCTGAGAGTGAACATCCCAACCGCTGTGTTCACGTTCCCGCAAGCTAAGAGACCATTCGCCTCCTCACTTTTTTCTGTTGCGGTGTCCCGAAACCCAAGGCCCACGTCGTCTCCCGGCCGCCCTCTCAATCTGAATCCAGGAGAAACAGCGCGCCGTACTCTGCTGGTCCAATCGACATGAACGGGACCGCTGCTGCTCCTGCCACAGCAAGACACGCTAAACCTCCTCCGACTGGGCCTACTCCTCCCGCTCCTCAGGCTGCCCCGCCAGCCACGCCGAACCACAATCATAACCACGCGCACAACAACCATAACCATACTCATCCGACTCCGACTCCCGCTGGCGGTGCCCGCCAGACGAACGGACCTGTCAATGGCACACATGCACATTCAGGGCAGCAGCAGCAGAAAGGAGGAGCAAAGAAGAAGCAGCAGTCTGAGAACCCCCCGGTGGACCCGTCCCAGATGTACGAGACGTTGAAGAATAAGATTGCAGCGTTGGAGGAGGATGCGGTACATGAGGAAGAGGAGGAGAAGAGGTTTGGTGTGTTTCTTTGCGGTTCTCACTCGCGATTATCTTGGCTAAGCTTTCCCCCCACCTCCCTTTCGTTTCTCGTCCCTTGCTTTGATAGCGGAAGAAGCACAAAAGTCTGTAGCGGGTATGGCAGATAATGCAATACACCAAAAGTACATCGAATTGGTGAGCGTTCATATTGCTTGTTTCTCGATCGAACAAGTCCTCTCGTTTCGCTGGCGGGAGGAGTGTGACCTAACCGCTTTGAACGCAAGTTTGCCGAATTCAAACGTCTGGAAAGAGATCATGCAAAAGAGAAGCAGAAGTTGGTTAAAGACAAGGATGCAGGTACGTCCCATGTTACCGGAGTGACCACACGTTCCCTCAAAGCTGTCTGTCATGAAGCGAAAAGCCAGTTGACGAAGGCCAATCAGACCAAGACGAAGATGGAGAATCTGGCGAGAGAGTTGCAGAAGGTACGTTGACCGAACATCTGCTTGGCTGGTTGGTTGGTACTGGCCTTCTGACTTCTTCGCCAGGATAATAAACGATTACGGGTGCGTTATAGATTGTACCTATGTGACCTGCGGTCCCGAAAGAGCTCATAATTTGTGTTAGGAGGATAGCAAACGATTAGCACATTGTGTGGAAGAAGCACAGGATGAGGTCAGTTCTTCCATTCCATCTCCCTCTCACTAACCACTCAACCTCTCCCTCCATCCCGTATACATCACATCCCTTCACCTCCACTTCCCCGTACACCCTCTATTTCGCTGATATCACAGATCATGCAAATGAAGAACGACATGGCGAAACGAGCAGAACGAGCCAAGATCCAAGATACGAAATACCGCGAGATGCCTGACATTGTCGTCAAAGTGGTATGCAAGTATCGCGCGGAGCTGTTCTTCAAGATCTCGCGAAAGACGAAACTGTCGAGGTTGTTTAATGCCTGGACGGAGAGGATGGAAGGTACGGTGAATGGGAATACATCTGCCGCTGCCGCTGCTGGTGTGAATGCCGGGACTGTTGTGAGTTACATTTGCTTGAATCGCACTGTTGGCTGGTGTGATATACCCCGGATTGACTTGTTCAACCTGCATTTTCCATGAATTTTCTAGGTAAACGGGACAGCGGGCAGTAGCATCTCTTCGGGGACGGGGTCGACGAGTAGCGGATCTACATCATCATCATCATCATCTACGCAATTCTTGTTTACGCATGGCGGACGGACGTTGGAAGCGGACCAGACTCCCGAGGAAGCAGGTATGGAGGATGGAGATGAGATTTTGGCCGTCGAGTTGATGGATTTGACGGATGGGCCGGGGACGGAGAGTATCGTGAGTCTAACCTTTCTTTGTTTCTTTTATGAGCGAGAAGATAGAAATGGTTGCCTCTCTTATTTTCTTTGTAGGATGACTCTCGTCGTCAGAGCCTGAAGAAGAATTGGGTGGAGAATCCACGAGAGTGAGTTTTCTCGCCTTCCTGCTTGCTTAATTTATATTCCTAACTTCGCGACTCACTATACTACGTTCAGAGCTCGGAAAGCCGTCGAGGAGATCTTCGAAGGAGTGTAAGTCCCGCACATCCACAACCTTCGTTATTCACTCATCATCGAAATCGAAAATACCCAGGGTACGAGAACGTCTGAAAGACATCCTCCGACAATATGAACTCCGAGAACGACATTTCGAATGCGTCATTCGCTCGAAAGAACTCGAGGTTCTCCTCTCGAGAGCTCGTGCAGCCGAACAGAGGCAGTTGGCTGAAGGGGAGAAGCAGAGAGCGGATAAGGCTGAAGAGGAGGTACGTTTCATGTCCTTTTCGCCATGCCTCATGGCAATTTATGTCTATCGTCGAATTGCTGGTTGGATGAATACCGGATATTGAATATTGTATGCTTACTCGACGCCGGTTCTTGTTTGTGTTGCAGAACCAACAGCTCCGGAAGGACCTGGAAGATGCGCAGAACGGGCAAACGATGCTCATCGACAAGCTTATAGCATGTTGTAAAGAGGTACGTTCCTCTCTAATCCTCTTAACGACCTCCCCGTCCTCATACTCATACTGAAACCCAAAGCTCGTTGTTCAGCCAAATGCGGAACGGACACAGAAGTTATTCGCGAGTTTGAGAGAGGAATTGGAAAGGCGAGGGACAAACTTGGCCGATGGTCCTGTTGGAGGGTGACACTGACCTGTGGCGATCATCGGCATATGGATGGCATACAGTACTATGATACTTGATTATGATATGGGTACTGGCAGAGCAAAATGATAATTAGCAATTAATGCATGGGCCGGTCAAACCTGGGTTGAATATACGAAATGATGAACGGCCAACCAGAATTCGCGGAATCGTCAGCAATTCAGTAAATAGACCTTATACTACTCATCGGTATTGTACTACTCGTCAATGCCAATACTCTAATCCTAACGCGACTTATCCTCGATCGACGACGAGGAGATGCCACGCGAACCACCCGCATACCACTCCGAGCCGTACTGGGATGAACGATTCAAAAGGGAAGAGCATTTCGAGTGGTTAGGAGACGGAAGTGATACGATCATACCTGTTGTGCGACGATACCTCGAGCAATATATCCAACAAGCCGCCGAGACGTCAACTAAAACCAAGGAAGACCGACCGCCAAAACTCTTACATATAGGCGTCGGCACTTCGACATTGCATGAACAACTCCGGGGGGTGTATAAGGAGGTTTTTGCTGGAAAGGATGGTGAAGGACGGTTGAGACGAGGACAGTTGCAGGATGTGATCGTCAATACGGACTTTTCGGAGCAGGCGGTTGAGAGAGGACGACAGGCTAGTGTGGGGCAGAGCGTGGTGTGTTGGGAGCAAGTCGATCTCATGGATTGGGAGTCTCTCGAGGGGTTGAAGCAGAAAGAGTTGGCGAGGATGAGGCGGTTGGGAGAAAGAGCAGACGAGCAGGGGCCTGGGACAGAAGTAGAAACAGAAACAGGGCCAGGACCGTATACGATCGTCGTCGACAAGAGCACTTCAGATGCCATCTCGTGTGGCGAAGACCTCAAGTTCAGGAATACAGACGAAACCTCACGAATGCATCCCAATATCGCATCGATGCTCTCCAAAACGCCCCCACACATGTTTCTCATCCTCGAACCCGTGGAATTGCTCGCCATCCATCTCGCCTCGCTCGTTCGACCGGGAGGTGTGTGGATCGTGTTGACCTATAACCAGAGTCGCTTCCAGTTTTTGACGGAAAAGGACGACGTAGAGGAAGGAATCGTAATCCCGCAGGCCTATTGGGAGGTTGAGGAGGTGAAGGCGGTGGATGCACCCAGTGGGGCCGTGGATTTGAAGGCGGTTGGGGTCCCTGTTGTGCAACACTTTGTGTTTGTGTTGAGACGGACTGAGTTTGTTGCCGAGGCGTCGAAACAGGAATGATTAGCTAGTGTTGTTTCAAAGTATAGTGTACAGTGGTTTTGAGCTCAGGTTCTGTCGATTCACTGAGTGGATGGATGACCTCGTCACGGTCGTGGGTGTCGAGACGGAAGAGTAGATGCGGACTCGGCATGATGGTGACCGCCACTGACCCCGTTTTGTTGATAACGGTGAGCCATATCATTAGACTATTACGCCAATGAACGAATGGCGCAAGTGCCAGTGCTAGCGAACGACCGACTGAAGTCTGAGGCAAGTCTGAGGCTCCTGAATGTTGAATCCTGATGTACACCCTCCAGCGTCTAGTTCTAGTTGTATCGAGTAAGTACAGATCCCGATTCGGCCCAACGCGCCTGCATCTGGCAAAGGCTTTTGCTAGTTATCTTTACGACGCTACCACCAGAGGGAAATGTCTTCATCCCAACAATTTGCGTTACCACAGACCAATATGGCCAAAGGCTTCATTCAGCTGGCAGTTTGCAACTCACTAGTCGGGCAGAGACTCTACTCGATTATTATCAAAATGAATGGATGCGTATACTACACAATAGGTCATGATGTGATCTCCACAGATGGCACCTTCACAACGCTGTCCATCCCTTGCATTCTTTCGAGGATCTCCAGAGACTGCGTAGAAAGAGAATCAACACCCTTTTCATCTGGGACAAACCAGACCGGAGTGTAGAATTTCCACACGACGTGTGGTAGCCGAGCCATGTACATGTCGTGATGGCTCGGATTCACTATGCGATGTCTGCAGCGAAGAATGTGTCCCAGGTGAGTTACGTATGGTCAATGGGTCGGGATTCATGCAACTCACGCCTGACGGAGATGTGCCTCAACAGCGGGTCTGTTGGCAAGCCAAGGGTAGGAAAATGTCCTGCAACGGCCGCAGTACCAAATGGCTGCAACATTTGCCTGAGCCATTACCTTGAGTTGCGTGAGCTGCTCTTTCGAGCGAACCGCATCCATCACTCCCGGGCAAACAGGTTTCCAAACCATCACAAGCGGGTTAATTTTCTCCTCGTCAGGAAGCGCGAGGGACTTCAGCAACACGAACCACCGGTATGAGTCCCGGTGGTATTTGACTATATGCCCGATCTGGGCAACAACATCGCAGTGAGCAATAGGCTTATTGACGCTCGGAGGACACTCACCGTCGCACTCCACGTCATGACATTCGATAAATCCTTCGTCTTGCAGATGCCGCAGCTGAATCTGACATCAAGAGAGTTCATTTCTTCGACAATGGTACGCTGGGGGTCTTTGCCACATTTCTTGATAAGGACTTGGATAAACCGCAACAGCCAGTCGTTATTTGCGGCTAACCAAAAGGGTGACCAGGGATTTTGCTTGAGACCATGGGAGACCAACTCGGTGTAATCATCCGTGTCGGCGTCGATATCGACGTCTTTGCACCGCGGGCAGCTACAGCTCTTTTGTCCCCAGCAATGGGGGTTGGAAACCGGTGCGAGTGAAGCTCGTGCAATCAATGATACCATCGTATCTGCCTCTGTAAGGTCGCCGCCGTTGTCTGAGGGCAACAGGCAAGAGAAGTACGTTCCGACCGGTAATTGGAGCGGGTCGACGTCCACTGGGATATCGGCCTTCTCCCTGATGTAACTAACCAGATGTGACCTTCGGGTCTCGATGCAGCGGTTTGTGAGACCAGGAAGGATACCCATGAACCTCATAAAGGCGTTCGGCGTGACTTCCACATCCGACGGTGACAACATGACCTCCTTGAGTTCGTGAGTTTCTGCAAGGTCGCAAAGAAAATGTAGGATCCGAAGAGAGCCATATCTGATCCCTCCAAAGACCCGCTTGAACATCTCAAGGCGATGTATGACCACCAGCTTCCTCTCGTGTCGGATCCGAGCTTCTCGTTGTTGGTGTAAAATAGGTAGTGACAACTTGTATATCGTGTGCCATGCTAGGGTGCATGTTAGGTAAGTGCTTTGGCCATGGGTTCGTCGATGTGGATGCGATTATGCACTTACCGCGTTCTGTCAATAGTCTCGGTTGCTTGACACTGTCTATCTTACGGAGAGGGTGTCGCACCCACTCGGGAAATTGTGCCATATAGTCCACTTCGGGTCCCCAGCCGTTCTCCCTGAGCCTCTCTTCGATCCTAAGTCATGGCACACGACAAGCTTAGAGTGAATTGACTTTTACCAGTCGAAACGACGTACGCTTGGAACCTTGTACTCATGACGGTGTGTCGCTCACGCTCACGCTCTGCCCTCCGATTTGCATACCAGGCTTCGCACATTTTGACGTGCTGCGATCAATGGTTTGGTTTTCTTTCACTTCGATGCAGCGAATATATATCTAGACGAACCTCGGCTCTCTCTTTTTCCTCTGCCTCGGAAACATGGCACAATCGACCCATGCAGGGCCCGCAGAGCCTCTTCCGGTGAAACCACAAAGGTTCCCTGGCAGCAATACTCTTCGAGCAGCGCTGTACAACAACAAACATAGGTGTGAACCCAAGACGGTCAACTTATCGCATGTACAATAGACCTCAGTGAACGTACGTGACAGTGCGGATCAAACACCAAATTGGCATATGCCGGCTCATCAAGGTCCCGCGGACAGTCAGGGAGGCCAGGTACGTTTGCCCTTGCAGCTTTCCAATAGCACGTAGCGGATTTGGACATCAGAATCTGCCTGAAATTCTTAGTCGTACGAGCGAGGTTTAGTAGGTCTTTTGGTTCGAGGAATCTCAAGACCTATCAGAACTTAATAACGACTTTCGCACGCAAAGAGCATAAAAGGATGTCACTCACTTCGTAAAAGACATCCATCGGGATTTCACTGGCAGGGAGAATCTTCCGTCGTCGAGCCTGTCGACGAGGTGCCACTAGCTTGAAACTCGTGTTGCCACTGGTCGCCTCTTCACCACCATCCTCAAGAGTAGGCACCACCTTCTGACGCTTTGACGCGACCCTTCGCGGTGCAGAAGTCGAGTCATTACTGGTGCCACTTGGTGCATTCGGAGTAGGACCTGCCTCCTCAGTGTCTTTACGTGTCGTTGTGCGTCCCCGCTTCGCCATACCTCGAGCCTGCAAGGTAGACACTGTAGAAGGCTAATATAGAGGGTTCGCTAGACCCACGAACCCTGAGGAGGAAGATGTCAGAAAGAGAGAATACTGAAAGAACCTTCGGACGTACCTATTTATGCTACTTGATGGATAGGTCACATGTAAATCATCCAACATCACATCATGGGATGCCACTCACCTCAAAGCCATGCTTGCGCCTTATAATCGAGAACATAGTACTCATTTCCTATCGGGAACTACGTAGATGAACTCAAACCTTCAACCTTCGCTGCCTGAAAGAAAGAAGACCATGCTAGCGCTGCAATCGTTGTGGTCTCCGTAAGTTGTACGAGAATGCCGGTGGTAGTATTCCGAGTCTGGCGCAAGCAACACAGATCGTCAAAGGAACCCGTTCTGGGAAGCGGGATACAGGCTGACCTTCGAATGTATGTTTCCTTACTGTTTCCTGAAGTTCCCTGATGCGCTGCTATGTGAGGCAAATGTGAAGTTTGTGGCAAGCTTGCGCGGGGTTTCCGCAACTAGTATCTGATCGAATTTCAGACAATTGTCGCTCAATCGTCAAGTCGGGTCGGAGTATGTGCTTCCAGAGCCCCTATGAGCCAGCATCCATATCTATTACTATTTCAGAGCGAAGGGAAGGTCGAAGGGTTGCGGCAGGTTGCGGCGCGCACCGCTCGCTTGAATGAAAATATCACGTGGTAGATATAAGATACTTCCTCAAGTCCCAATATGGGTTACCTCATCCCCATATGGCAAAGGCTTCATTCAGCTGACAATTTCAATTCTCTAGTGGACAACAGTAACTACCCAATGCATTACTATCGAAGTGAATGGAAATGAATGGATACATATACTACATAATATTTCAAAACGTGATCTCCACAGGTGGCACCTTCACAACGCACTCTATCCCTTGCATTTTCTCGAGGATCTCCCGCGACTTACGAGGAAGAGAATCAACGCTCTTTTTTTCTGGGATGAACCAGACCGGAGCGTAGGCTTTCCACACGACACGTGGTAGCTGAGACATATGCATGTCGTGACGGCCCTGGTTTTGTTTGCGATGTCTGCAAGAATGGGTGTGGTTCCCCAGTTGAGCTGTGAATCGTCAGCGAGTCGGGAATCATGAAACTCACGTCTGACAGAGATGTGCTTCATCAGAGGGTCTGTCGGTAAGCCACGGATCGGAAAACGCCTTGCAAAGGGCTTCAGCATTCGCCTGATCAACTGCTTTGGCTTTCATGAGCTTCTCTTGCAAGAGAACCGCATCCATCACCGCCGGACAAACAGGTTTCCAAACGGCCACAAGCGGGTTCTTATTCTCATCGTCAGGCAGCTCAAGGTCCTCCAGCATCTGGTGCCATCGGTGATCCGGCTTATTCTTCTCCAGGAATGCCTTGCGGCATTGTACTATGTGCCCGATCTGTTCAACGGCCATTAATGTGAGCAATCGGTTTATTATTGCTTGGAGAACACTCACCGTTGCACGCCACGTCATAACATTTGCCAAATCCCTCGTCTTGCAGATGCCGCAGCGGAATCTAACATCAAGACAGTCCATTTCTTCGACAGTGGTACGCTGGGGGTCTTTGCCACATTTCTTGATGAGGACTTGGATAAACCGCAACAGCCAGTCGTTGATCGTCGACAACCAATCGGGTGACCAAGTATGTTGCTTGAGACCATGGGAGACCAACTTGGTGTAACCATCCGTGTCGGCGTCGATATCGACATCTTTGCACCGCGCCGGGCACTTACACCCTTTTTGTCGCCAGCAATGGGGATCGGGGGGTGATGCGAGTGAGGCTCGTGCAATTAACGATGCCATCGTGTCTGCCACTCTCACGCCAGCTGAGAGTAGAGGGGAACAGAAGTACGTTCCGACCGGTAATTGGAGAGGGTCAACGTCCACTGGGATACTGGCCATTGTCCTAATGTAACCAACCACGTGTGACCTTCGGTCCTCGATGCAGCGGTTCAGGAGACCAGGCAGGTCAACCATGAACCTCAGAAAGTCGTTCGGCGTGACTTCCACATCCGACGGTGACAAGATAACCTCCTTGAGTTCGGAAGTTTCTGCAAGGTCGCATAGGAAAGGTAGAATCCGGAGAGAGCCATATCTGATTCCTGCAAAGACCTGCTTGAACAACTCAAGGCGATGCATGACCACCAGTTTCCTCTCGTGTAGCAAGCGAGCTTCCCGTTGTTGGTGTAGAATAGGCAATGACTCCTCGTATATTGCGCGCCACGCTAGAGTGCATGTTAGGTAGGTGCTTTGGATTCGTCCATATGGATGCAATGATGTACTTACCGCGCTCTGTCAACGGCCTTGGTTGCCTGACACTGTCGAGACTACGGAGAGGTTGTCGCACCCACGTGGGCAATTGCGCCATATAGTCCAATTCGGGTCCCCAGCCGCCCTCTCTGAGCCTTTCTTCGATTCTATGCAATGACACTCGGTAGGCCTTATGTGACTTGACAATCACCAGTCGAAAATACGTACTGTTGCAACCTTGTACTCAAGACAGCATGTCGTTCACGATCCCGCTCTTCCTTCCGACTTGCATACCAGGCTTTGCACAGTTTGGCGTGCTGCGATGGATGGTTCAGTTTTCTTTCACTTTATTGCAGCATACATAGCTCGAGACGAACCTCGGCTCTCTCGTTTATGTCTGCCTCGTGCACAAAGCATATTCGATCCATGCAGTGCCCGCAGAGCCGCTGCCGGTAAAGCCACGAAGGTTCATAGGTAGCGATAGTCTTCGAGCAGCCCTGTACAACAAACATAGCAAATATAGGTGTGAACACAGACACTTCAACTCAGAACGAGAGATCAACGTACGTGACAGTGCGGATCAAAGACCAAGTGTGCAAATGCCGGCTCACTAAGATCCCGCGGACAATCAGGGAGGCCAACATTCTCCCTTGCAGCTCTCCAATAGCATGCAGAGGATTTGGACATCAGAATTTGCCTGAGGTGCTTCGTTGCACGAGCAAGATTCAGTAGGTCTGTTGGTTCGAGCAATCTCAAGATCTAGTAGAGCTAAGTACGTCTTTCGCAAGGAGAATATTCAAGAATGCCACTCACTTCGTAGAAGATATCCATTGGCAATTCACCGGCAGGGAATACAGGCTTCCCTCGTCGAGCCTGTCGATGAGGTGCCACTAGCGCGGGAGTTGCGTTGTTACTGGTTGGTCCCGCCTCTCCATTACCATCCTTGATAGTGGGTTCCAACTTCCGACGTTTCGACGCGGCCTTGCGCGGTGCGGGGGTCGTGTCGTTACCGGGGCCACTTGGTGCGTTCTCCTGGACAGGCCCTGCCTCCCCAGTATCCTGACGTGTCGTTGTGCGCGCCCGCTTCACCATACCAAGAGCCTGCAAGGTACGACAGGGATGGAGAAGAGAAACTAAGTGTAGCGGGCTCTGAAAACCAGAGAATCCGGAGGAGGACGAGAAGGAAATATGTCAATGAGAGGATAGAGCAAGGAATGCTGAACGAACCTTCAGACGTGGGCCTTTATACCCCTCGACGGGGAGATCACATGCATAGTAGTCAGTATAACGCGTTGAGGTACCACTCACCTCGAGTCCACGCGACAAGCCGCAGATAGTTGAACCTTATAATCGTGAACAAAGTACTCACCTTGTATTGGCCAGTGTGTTGTTCAGTATGAACGCTTAGCGCTCAAACCTTCAACCTTCGCTGCTGAAAAGCCATGCTGCATTCGTTGTGATCTCTGTAAGTTGTACAGGATTGGTAGTGCATTATATTCCGAGTCTGTCACAGGCAGAACTGATCGTCAAAGGAATCTGTGCTTAAAAGAGGGATAGTAAGCAATGCAATCTGGATTTGAATGTCAGTTTTCTCTCCGTTACCTGAGGTTCTCGGATGCGCGTAAGTGAGGTATATGTACTTCCTGCCAGCAGGGTTCTGCAGAATCCATCTGCTAGTTAGACCGGCTCAGTATGAGTTGTGGTGGGCTGCGCAACCATTAGATTAATATTGGAGACCAAAGGCGGACTTGATCTCAATCATCAGGGAAAGCTTTTGCACTTCCTCCAATCCAGCTTCTAAGCCGCCATGTCTTTCACTGCTACTGTTTAATGCAAAACAAGGGGGTCGAAGAGTCTATGGGAAGAGGAAGAAACGTCGCAGACGGTCGCGCACGTTGCGGCGCGCGTGTGACGCGTCCCGTTCACGTGGTTGATCGGGCTTTGAGATCTGAGTTGCGAGAAGTTTACATCCTATTGAACTTACTACTGAACTTCATAGCATTTCCTGCTGTTCCTGAAAACGGATCGTTCATTAAGCATGCAGAGACGCAGCGTGTGCTGACTTCCACAACTTCCACGACGGCAGGTTACCCCCCACGCCCCCGTATCTCCAACGTTCGGCATACTTATCGTTCGCTCCATGTGACACCCCCGGATGCGACTGTATCAAGTGTATGAGAATTGATCAAAGGGTTTCTTGGGATATAACCTTTCCGCCCCCTGTCAAGCTAGTCAAGGCCTGTCTGACTGTCATCCAGTGCTCGGCAAGATAAACACCGCGACAAACGTTCGCGCGTCCCTTCAGGATGCACATGGTCAGCGGACACCCATACGTACACGCCCAATTGCCAGGTCCAGAGCGAGGAGGGGGCGGACGCCCGATAGTGGAGAGAGGTATAAATACCTGGTCATTTACGCGTACCTGATGTTGGCAGTCGGCCATCCTGCTTGACCCCAGTCCACTACAACCCCAACCCGGTCCCTGCGTAGAAGATGTTTTCGAGCATTCTGACCGCGTTCGTCGTTGTCATTGGCGTGACTGTCGTTCCCGTACACGGTGCCGGTGGTTTACAGGGGCTCTTGACCGTGCCAGAGACGTTTCCGAACTTGAAAGCGTGTCTCACGGAACCCTTGACGTATTCTTGCGAAAATACGACTGCGATCAAGAATACGTGTTGTTCGCCTACTCCAGGAGGTCTTGGTGCGTATGGTCTCCCTATATACTCGCTCGCTTGCTTACCCATTGTCGATTTGTGGATCGCATTAACCAGTGCTCCAAACGCAATTCTGGTCGACATGGACTGGGCTCGAACACAAAGGTCAACTCCTCCCCAAAGGCAGTTGGACCATTCACGGATTATGGCCGGACAACTGCGACGGGAGTTTTGAGCAGTACTGCGATTTCTCCAGACAATTCGACCCTGCTCCTTCTCCTGCTGTCTTGCCCAACGGAACTACTATCCCCCCGTGGAAAGGACCCGGAGTGGACACGTTCGTGACGGAGTTTAAAAGGGTTGATTTGCTGGATTATAGTATGTGCATTCACGCTCGATTTGATGTTCGCGATGGTGATTGTGTTGTCCCTTGAATGACAGTGAACAAGTACTGGATCAACCAGGGTGCGCCCAATGCTGATTTTTGGGGACACGAGTTCTCGAAACACGCCACTTGCACGTCCACTTTCGACGTTGCGTGTTACGGGCCGGGGTACAAGCAACACCAAGACGTCGTCGATTTCTTCGATGCCGTCGTTCGTGCGTTCAAGATGTTCCCCACGTTTGACATGCTCGCTGCGTACGTCCTCGCTAAAGCATTTTTGTTGCACGAAAACAAAATTTTGATGAGATGGCATTTGTGATGTGTTTGACAGAGCCGGCATCGTTCCCTCCAACAAGACGACTTACACCTTGAACCAATTTCAGACAGCTTTGAAAACGCAAACGGGGGCCATTCCCTACCTCGGCTGCGGCAACAACGGAACGGTATTGCAGGAAGTCTGGTATTTCAACCACGTCCTCGGCTCCGTACGTACCATTTTTCATGCCACCGTCTTGGCTTCGGTTTGACTGACTATGATGCGCGATATATCCACTGTGGTATTAGGAACAATTTGGTCATTTCAAGCCTCTCGATAGTACGACGAAGACGACCTGTTCTTCGACGGCTGGGATTCATTATTACGAGCGCACCCCTACGTCCGAGCACGAAGTCAGAGTTTTGCCTTGATAGCTTGAGCCCTCGCATCTTCCTTCACATTGCACAAGGAATCGGTTTCGGGATCTCACGAATATACGCATGCATATCCAAGCAGACCTCCGTACGTCACTAACGCGTGAATGGTATCAATGAACAGGGGGGGTTGTCTTCGAAACCTTGTTTCAAGTATTACAAACAATAGGTACGTAACTAACGATTGTCCGAACGACTACATAGAAAGCGTGAGCGTCCTAGGTATGCGACTACGAAGTACTCGAGTATACAAGAACAGTCCAGTGCAAAGTCCGTCTGTCCAGAGAAGTAAAAAAAAAATCAGTCCGATAGATCAACCAATAATAGGAAGAACTATAGTAGTAGAATCCTATGCGCGCAACACGCCTTTCTCTCTCTACTGTCTCTACTGTAGAGCATCAAACTCGCTGATATGCTCAACGAGCCCGGACTTGGTGAAGGTCTTGCCCCTGACAGATTCAAGACCTTCCCCAGCGTAACTCACAAGTGGGGAAATCTCAATCTCCACGCCATCCTCTACTTTCGCACCGGCGTTCTCTAGGAACCGTCTATGCTGCGCCAACAGGTCACGTCTGCTCGTGTCGGGGTCGTCTGAGCCAGTACCAGGCGCGTTCTTGAGCGGACTGAACTCCTCGTTTCGCGCCACTTCCAATACGGCAAAATGCTTCGTGAACGGGAACACGTCGAACACGAACATTTCGAGTTTCATCCCGTTCGGTTTGGTAGGTTTGATTTGTTCGGCCGTGTTCAAATCGACGTACGGGATCTTCTTGTGTGCGAAATGGAACGGGAATTCTTCCTCGAAGTGTTCGACTTCTTTCAGGAAAGAGGTCGTGTAGAAGTGGTTCACGATGTTCGCCGCGCGGAATGCCAATTCACCCGTCTTGGGGTCTCGTCTCTCCGCTTGCTCCTTCGAGAT
>JSYW01002953.1:0-12162 GCA_000787475.1 Lentinus polychrous
ATGCTCGCTTCGCTCGCAATCACTGTCAACAGATCTTGTTGACTCTTCCTACGCGCAAGAGGTAGACGTTGGTCATTTCGCGTTTGTGAATGAAACTCTTGTATGGGGGTTCGCAATCAGTTTGCTCCTAATTTCAATACGTCTCTTTGGTTTACGATCTCTGCAGTTACGGTATATTTCACCTCAGGCTCGCCTATCGCTGGACATTGAAAATGATTAGGATTACATAGATATACAACGATACAACAGACATCATTGTGCACGAGGAAACTGAACTGTTAACCTCCATAAATAGTTGTCCAAACCCGAGACAATCTTCGTGTGATTGTATAGTAGGAGCCTATAGCCACCTACGGCCCTCCCGCGAGGCACCCTTGCAACGTGCTGCTCAGCGACGTGTGAGCAATTTAGACTAGAGAGCTGTGATAGAAATCCCAATCAGGATTCCGAGGGTATGTAGAAGCATGCAGAGGGGTACTCACTGTCTTGTGGAGCGTCGTGGGCAGACGGTGCCAGTACCAGTACAATCCCCGTCACGCTGGATGTTGGTAGTGTGTTTTTGGGTGACGCCTGCGCATCCATTTGCAGGCCTTGGCCGCCCTTGAGGATTCTCAGTCCACTTCCTCAACGCCTCATCATATCGCTTCTTCTGTTCGCATTCGTTGACTTGAGGCGTTCCAATTGACCTCATTCCTCCACATGCCCAGTGTTCAATACGACCAGTAACAGTGCACATGCTTGAGGATATTGGTGAAGGACTTTGATGGTGGAGAAGGAGTATGTCGAGGAGGAAGGAATGGACAGGTAGTGGGGATGTTGGGACCAGCCACCGGAAGGTATGGATATTTATGGCCTGGCATATAGAGTGGACATGGTCCATATTCTCGATCGCCAAATGCGGCAAGCAGTTTGGACCACCATTGTGCTCCTCATTCGTGATATCGCACGTGAGGTCAATGCCGGTTAGATGTCGGCAACAGCCATTTTGACATTGACAATGAGCGGACAATGCCCATAATTCTTCTGGAAGCGAGGGTAGTCAAAGTGCCGGACATTGTCATCCTATAATCTAGCCTTGACGAAAACAATGTCACCGCAGAGAAGACCTGCGTTTGGCACAGCTTGCTGCAACGAGTTGCCCCTCGCTCGAGTTCAATGCGACCCTGCGCTACACTACAACATTGAGTCCGACTTTCTTCTTGAGGTATACACCTAAAGAAATAGGCGCACCTTGTTTCAAAAAGGCAGTGAAGTCTTAGCTGGAATCGCGTGGTCAAGGTTTGGCAGAGGGGTTTGGCAACCGCCGTTGGCAGCGTACAGACGCGTCACAGACGCTTGGAACGAACACTACAACTGCCTAATCTGCCTATTGCCGTCTTAAACTGGAAGGTGTAGTAAACGAGACTTTGAGCTTTATGTAACGAGTGAGTCTGACTCGACTTTCATTCCTGTACCCGTGCTATTTTACACTCGTTATCTCGCACCCACAGCGTCCCGTTGTCGAGTGATAGAGTATCAGAACATCTTTGCAGCATTTACTTATATCGGCCGTCTGGAAAATCAGGTAGACGGCCAGTTGCGATAGAACTGATACTGCTTCGCTCTCTCCAGATAGTACTATGGCGTCACCAACCACCAACGAAGCACAGACTGAAAACTATGAGCTGGTGACAACTGGTTACCAACAAAATGCAGCGCAATCTAGTGCGATGACTAGTCGCGCTGCAAGCATACAGGCTGGGGCAGAGCCTGAGGACTCCAACGCAAACCTCGTCCACGAGCAATCGTTGCCACCTATTGACGAAGGATGGAGGGCATGGACGTTTTGCATCTCTGCATTTGTATTGGAGGCTATTGTCTGGGGATTTGGTTCTACGTACGTATGCAATTCATTCTGAATCATTGAACGCTTCCAACAAGTCTGTTTGTCGATGATTGATTCACGAATCACCTGTAGGTATGGTATTTTTCAGGGTATGTCGCCGATTCTGGAGGTACGGCAGAGTCGCTCTTACCTTCAAGCTGCAGATTATTACACGTCTCACCCGCCCTTCAACAAAGCCTCCCCTGTTGCTATTTCTGCAGTAGGAACAACGGCATTAGGTGTCCAGTACGGCGAGGTGAGAGCGTTTGTCACGTACTCGACTAGTATTGCTGAGCGTATTCTAGGCTGTCGTTCTCGCTCTTTTGCTGAACCGTTATCCTGACTATATGACTATGTCCATGTGGTTTGGCTTAGTTCTGAGCACGGTGTGCTTGTTTTTGTCGAGTTTCGCGCAACAGGTTCGTGTTCATGTTGGCCAAAACAACAAAATATATGTCCCACTCACTGATTTGGCTTAGGTATGGACGTTGATCCTCCTGCAAGGCGTACTGTTCGGTATTGGTGGCGGTATGCTATATATGCCCGTCATCACTCTACTCTCGGAGTGGTTTGTGCGACGTAGAGGTCTCGCTGGCGGCATCATTTTCGCAGGTACCGGTGTCGGCGGTGCGTATTCAACCATATAGGATGACAGTACATATTTACTGGTAATTCCGTAACTTCACGGATAGGTTTCGTATTCCCTCTCCTGGTGAATGCGCTTCTTGATAAAGTTGGATTCCGCTGGACGCTGCGCATTTGGGCCCTTGGTATGTTCGTAGTGACAGGCCTTGCATTGCTCGGATGTAAACGTCGGGCACCCGTACCTAAGTTCCACGGAGGACAACGGAGACCTCGAATGATTCCGCATCAGATGCCCTTCCTCACGAGGCCCATTTTCTGGGCATTTGTGAGTTCCCCTACTCTCTATCAGCTTTTGATATATATGCTCATCTATTGATTTACTCAGTCGATGACGACCGTCCTGCAAGCACTCTCGTACTTCCCCGTATCCCTTTACATTGCCATGTTTACGACATCGATCTCGTCGCCTCTGTCTGCCACTATCGTTCTCTCCCTCTTCAATTCATCCGGAGTGGTTGGGCAGTTCCTTGTCGGATTTTTGAGTGATAAGTTCCCATATCCTTGGATCATGTTCATCAGCGCGCTCGGGAGTGCGATCTCAGCATTCCTTCTGTGGGGTTTTGCTGATACACTGGCTCGCGTTTTCGCATTCTCAATTATCTTCGGTGGCCTGGTGGGTAACAATCAGTTTGTGCAGCTTCCTCCTGTACTGAACGGTATCTAGAGTGGAGGGTTCAGTTCTGTGTGGCCGGCCGCAGCTTCTGACTCAGCAGGCCGGAATCAAGAGCAGATAAGCCTAACATTCTGTTGCTTCGCCCTGTTCAAGGGTATCGCCGCGGTGGCCGGTCCTATACTGTCCGGTGTCCTCCTTGAGGCGGGTCAGAACATGTCCTTTGGCAGTGGGAAGTACGGCAAGTTCGGTTTCGGTGGGGTGGAACTTTTTGTCGGTTCGTTTGCATTGATTACCAGTGGCACAAGCCTAATCGTGGAGTTAACGAGGAAGAGGGCGAGGTAGAGATTTATGCATACAAAAAGAGATCGAGATCAGAGACCAGGCTCAGAGTAGTGACTACTGTGGCTCATGCGCTGGCACTAGACGTGTATATTTCATTCAAGTCAAGACGCTGGAACGAACACTACAACTGCCTAATCTGCCCATCGCCGTACTGTCTCAAAGTGGAAGGTATAGTGAATAACGGAATCTCACTCGACTTTATGTAAGTATCTCTGTACCCCGTGCTGTTGTATCTTCGTTATCTCGCGTAGCAGAGCGGCCTATTGAATATCAAGAATTCCTTCACAGCATTTATCATTGTCAAACCGGGAACAGAGACAAGGCCGCCGGCGACCTGCAGAAAATCTGTCGCAGAGTTGTGATAGGACTCGATAGTGCTCCGCTCTCTCCAGAATAGTACGCCGTACCATGGCGTCACCAACGTTCACCGTGACCAACGAACCACAGACTGAAAACTATGAAATGGTGACAACTGGGTACCAACAAAATACAGCGCAATCTAGTGCGATAACTAGTCGTGCCGCAAGCATACAGGCTGGGGCAGAGCCTGAGGATTCCAACGCAAATCTCGTACACGAGCAATCTTTGCCACCTATTGACGAAGGATGGAGGGCGTGGACCTTTTGCTTTTCTGCATTCATATTGGAGTCTATTGTTTGGGGATTCGGGTTCACGTACGTATACATTCTGTTCTGTCGGATTGTTGAACGATCTCAACTTTGACTATAATGATTGACTCATACTTATTCTTATTTGTAGGTACGGTATTTTCCAGGGTGTGTAGCCGATTCTTGACGTACGGCGGCAGAGCCTCTCTGACCTTGGTGCTGCAGATTATTACACATCTCACCCGCCCTTCAACAAAGCCTCCCCTATTGCTCTCTCTGCAGTGGGAACAACGGCATTAGCTGTTCAGTACGGAGAGGTGAGAGGATTTATCACGTACATGACTACTACTGAACGTATTCAAGGGTGTCGTTCTCGCGCTTCTGCTGAACCGTTATCCTGACTATATGACTATGTCCATGTGGTTTGGCTTGGGTCTGAGCACCCTATGCTTATTCTTGTCGAGTTTCGCACAACAGGTTCGTGTTCAGGTTGGCCAAAACAACAAAATATTCAATGATGATTGGCTTAGGTATGGACCTTGATCCTCTTGCAAGGTGTACTGTTCGGTATTGGTGGCGGTATGCTATATATGCCCGTAATCACTCTACTCTCAGAGTGGTTTGTGCGGCGTAGAGGTCTTGCCGGTGGCATTATTTTTGCAGGCACCGGTGTCGGCGGTGCGTACCCAAAGGTATAGGATGGCATGTTACGCAATAATTGAGAACGTAACTCCACGGACAGGCTTCGTGTTCCCTCTCCTAGTGAATGCGCTACTTGAAAAAGTCGGATTCCGCTGGACGCTTCGCATCTGGTCTCTTGGAATGCTCGTGGTTGCAGGCCTTGCCTTGCTTGGATGCAAACGTCGGGCACCCGTACCTAGGTTCCACGAGGGACAACGGAGGCCTCGAATAATTCCGCATCAGATGCCCTTCCTCACGAGGCCCGTTTTCTGGACATTTGTGAGCCTTCCTTCTCTCCGCTAGCATTTGACGTACCTACTCACATACTGATCTGATCAGTCGATGACGACCGTCCTGCAAGCACTCTCATACTTCCCCGTATCCCTTTACATTGCCATGTTTACGACATCGATCTCGTCGCCTCTGTCTGCCACTATCGTTCTCTCCCTATTCAATTCATCCGGAGTGGTTGGGCAGATCCTTGTTGGCTTCTTAACAGACAAATTCCCTTATCCTTGGATAATGTTCGCCAGTGCTCTTGGCAGTGCGATCTCAGCGTTCCTCCTATGGGGATTTGCTGATACATTGGCTCGCGTTTTCGCATTCTCAATTATCTTCGGTGGCTTGGTACGTGATAGTCAGTATGCCGAGCTTCAAATTGGACTGACGGCATCCAGAGCGGAGGATTCAGCTCGGTGTGGCCGGCTGCAGCTTCCGACTCAGCAGGTCGGAATCAAGAGCAGTCAACTCTAACGTTCTGTTGCTTCGCCCTGTTGAAGGGCATCGCCGCGGTGGTTGGTCCTTTACTGTCCGGTGTCCTCCTTGAGGCGGGTCAGAATATGTCGTTTGGTGATGGGAAGTACGGCAAGTTCGGGTTCGGTGGGGTGGAGCTGTTTGTCGGTTCGTGTGCATTGATAACCAGTGCCACGAGCCTGATCGTGGAAATTACGAGGAACAGGGCGAGGTAGACGTTTATACATACAAATAGATCAGCGAACAGGTTCATGTTAGACGTGTATATATCATCTATCATGCCTGCTCAAGCACCAACCTTTCTATCGAGATGAGTATGCATCGGCTTACCTCCCGCTACTAGGCAAGAATCGTACACCTTCTCCATCGACCACTGCTATTATCTGTGCTCTCCCCGTTTTACCCAGGATATTGATGGCTTTACGTAGAATAGAAATAGGAATTCCAGAAAGCGGTGAGGTAACTGGAGGTTCGATGATTTCATAGAAAGTCAGGATGGTATTGAGTTGACCCGTCGTTGTTGCCTATTCAAATGTATCAACGAATGCGTATGCGGAGCGATGAGTTGGAGTAGCGTTACCCATTCATGCAATACCTCTGCCCATTCTTCTGGCATCCTCCAGTACAATAGGACTGTCTTCATTTGCTTCGGCGGGTCGTAAACTGCCTGGTTCTTGACAACCATTTGGCTCAGAATGAATTCTAGGTGCGGAGACAGCAGTCTGCCTGGATACCCAATATCAAAACCGTGTTCAAGCGAAAGCAACTAAACTAGACACACGATTTATTCGCTCATTCCTGAAGATCTCATCCCATTCCCCTCCAGCTATATCGACATCCTCCACTCTCAAAGAGAATAGCCGACGATGCCGGGCGTAGGATAGGATTAACTTAGACCAATGTTCGGTCTGCGTGGCCTGGGTGATTGGATTGGGCTGCTTCCTAATGATAGTACCGGATTAGGGCTGCATCAATCAGGTTAAGATATGTCCTGACGTGAAGAATGGAGGTGCAGCATGAATCGATGGCAATAGAAAGCCTGCTCCGCACATCGGATGAGCATCAGAGTAGGCCCAATGAGATGAGTTACATACCTGAAGGTGTTGTGTGCGGAGATAATGTCATGATAGTCAGCAAGCAAGCATTGAAGCGATGTGAGGATGGTTGCCCCCGTTGACGGTTGCTATACAGGGTATGCCCTTAACCTGATATAGTAGACGCCACAAGGCCTTTGCAAAACAGGAACAAATAAACGCCGCGTAAGTCAAGAGTTCTCAAGAGTTCAATTCCATCTTTAATGGTACCTGTGACGAATTCCTCTGACATCCTGGATATATACACGTGCCTAGAGTGCTTTTCCCGTGTGCATTGACGGATGTGCTGCTGCGATATTCCTCACAAGAAATGACGAGTAGCATCCCGTCATCCCATATGTCTCCAAGTCCGACTCAATAATGCGAAACTTGCGTCTTCCGCTCCAGGACCCTCCTCAAGAATCATATACATAATAGGTACGTGACTGGCATGCTGCTGAGGGCTGGAAGAAACTTTTGTAGGTGAATGTCTGACCTCTGGCTCGCCGAACGATCGATTCCGACTCATACGCCCACTTCCGAACTTGAACGGAGATGGAATGCACCGGAAGGTCGAGGTTAGTAGGCCTGGATTGGCTGCTTCTCTCACTACTATAAGGTTAGTCACCTCACCCTCGCCACGCCCATGACCCGAGAGCATGTGCTCGTTACCCTTGTCATGGTCGTTCGTACACATACGACCCGGGTTGTGTGGGACCAATCTCAACGAAGCTTGTGGGCTCCATTTCTCAGTACAGCAGTTTCCCGGGCGAGATCAATCAATTATGACATGCACCTATGCTCACCTATGACTCTCGCTCAGACAGGATGATACACAAAACACTGCCGCGTCCTGGCTTGCGAGATGTCTTGATTGAGCGGCGTAGAGGCTGTCACATTACCTATGCATGCTCCTGTAGCTTGCAGAAGTTTTCGGTACCCCTCAGGCGTACGAATTCCATAAGCCTTGAGCCTATCATAGGGAGTAGGTCAGGTTCTGCGTTTCATTGGCACAGGGAAAAGTAGGTACGAGCAAACAGCAGGTTGAGGACGTGAACCTCTGATTCATGGTTTACAATGTGCATCACCATCTCGTGGGAAAGCGATAGACATATTCCGGAACTTGGACAACCGTTCCAACGCCCTGTGTCTGCGTTCACATTGTTGTTGTGTTTCTTGATCTTGTTGACCCGCCATACTTAGAACCTTTGTGCCTGGTTTCTTACACGGGCATTGCACTCGGCTCTCGGCAGTCGTCCTCGTCTGCCTCCTTCGGTTCATCCTGGCGCAGTAAGGCAGTCTTCACTGTATACCAACTGTCTACGTGCACGCACCTGGAGCCAAGCATAGATATTCATCGACAATGGAGAGCATGCCCCTGCATGCGGCGATAGCAAGTAATCGAATATCTCCGTATGTTTGACATGACTTACCGCTACATAGGGACACTGACGTAGTACGTTTGGTGGTATCAGGACTATCAGGATGCATTGTGTCGATGGTGGCGTCTGGCACCATATGGTATTGGCGTACCTCTACATATTGACGGGAAGACGTGTCTCAAGGCTCTCGGGATGGGATACTTTGCCCTTATGATAGTATGTTTAATGTTACTGTATGAGAGGCACAGATTATTTGATACACTGCAGCAATGCCGTTGTTGTTCCACAAAGCCCATGGAAGATACCATGTGAGGTTGACAAGATCCGACGTCCACGAGTATAATCCAAGACACCTCCCTCAGCTTTCGGCAGCGTGCGTTTAGAGGCTGATAAGGGAGGTGCATAGTAACAGATCTGTAGGTCATACGAACTACTTGGTCTTAATGTTTGACTAGTTACAAACCGTCCACAGTGGTATAAATACTGCCAGGACGAGAGGTTCAGCAAGACGCCACCCGTCGCCCTACAACACTATAGTGAGCTGATACACATCTCTCACCTGGTTCTTGCCCGCACCCACCTCTACGCTCGCACAGTCAGCGCATCATCATGTTCTTCCACGTCGCCAAGATTTATGCCATCGTCGCCGTTCTGGCTGTCGCCGCGACGGCCTTTCCCTCGAGCGGCGGGGTAGCTGGGTGCGTTCCCTTGTATCTTTTTCCCAGAATGTCATACTCATCCTATCTATCCCCACTTAGCTTGAGCGAACTCGCTAAGCGCGAGCCTTACCCTCCCACTTGCCAAGGTCCCGCCTGCCAGCATAATAGCAAGCGGCAGCCTGAGCCTTACCCGCCTACCTGCCAGGGTCCCGCCTGTCAACACAACAGCAAGCGCGAACCTGAACCATATCCGCCTACTTGCCAAGGTCCCGCTTGCCAGCATAACAGCAAGCGCGAACCATACCCTCCCACCTGCCAGGGCCCCGCTTGTCAACATAACAGCAAGCGTGAGCCCGAGCCTTACCCGCCCACTTGCCAGGGGCCCGCTTGCCAGCACGCCGACTGAAGAGTAACTTGGTAGATCACAATATGATGTAGCGGAGGCAGTAGGGGTTGTGGAATATGCACCAAATTGCATGAAGTTGTAACTGTAGTCTATTCTCAGTCTATATGCATATATACGACAAACAGTGGGTTTGCGAAGTGTTCTCTAATGACTCGGATGAGTGCCTCAAGTGGTGGACGAGAGCAGCGCCGGCGAACCGCGGTAACCGTGGCGATTGGTAACGGTGAGGCTATTAGTATCATGGCCTGAGTAGGTCACATCGCGAACGCGGCCGTTATGGGAGAAGAACATCTACTAGTAACTATACAATTCTAGCAAGAATTCACGGTCTATAATACAAGGGCATCTAAATCTGCTGCGGTATCAAGACGAGGGAACATATTCTGAGGCTTTTGTTCCCTCGTCTTTCTCTCTTCGCTTCGTCTTCTTCTCCTTCAACATACGTTCCTTCTCGACCCACGCAGCAGCTTCGTTTACAGCCTCCACCGGACGAGTCTTGTACATCATGAGATAGCCCTGAAGCGTAGCCATAGAAAACTCGCGTTCGGGAATTGCATCGGCAAAACGTGACGCCAAAGCTTGTACTTGTTTTTGTGAGAGTCGGGGGAGACGTGACTGATGTGAATTGCCTGTGATTTGGGGCTTCGCTAGAAGGGAAGGGGTTGACGAAGTAGGGGAGGAGGGTGAAGGTGGGGTGGAAGACTCCTCGGAGCCGTATGTAGAATCCTCTTCACCAGCGTGTTCGTCCACTTTCTCGGTGACCTCTTCTGCAGATGTAGTAGAAGCCGATGGAAGGTAGAAGCGTTTGAAGAGCTCTTGAGCTTGGTACTTGCTTGCGAGCTTGAACTCGATGTGGAGGTCCATACGACCAGGCCGGCAAAGAGCTGGATCAAGAGCGTTGTATCGGTTGGTGGTAGCAAAAAGGATACGCCCCTCCTGAGCCCCAATACCGTCGAGGGCATTCAGTAGACCGCTCAACGTCACCCGAGTACTCGACTCTGACTCGCTTGGTTTGCGTTGCTCCCCTTCCTGATCCTCCTGGGAAGCATTCGCATTCCTGTCATCTGTCTCGTCGACCATACTACGATTGAGACCGCGTTGCATGGCAGCGTCGATGTCCTCCATGATAGCAACACATTTAGGCGGCAGTTCGGCGATGAGTGCGCTGAGATCGCCGTCGTCAAGTCCCGCTCGCGATAAGGAAATAATGTAGACGTTCAATCCGAGTTCGCCTGCGATGCTTTGGATCAGCGATGTTTTGCCTGAGCCAGGAGCACCGTACTACATAGTAGATTGATCAGTACCCCATCTTTCGAAATCTTGAGTCTTGAACGTGACATACCAGAAGATATCCACGACGGAATGGAATACCGCGTTCGTGATACCAAGACTTGCTTTGCAGAAAGTCTCTTGCATCGTCCAAAATCACGTCGGCAACACCAGGATCCAGAACAATTGAGTCTAGGGGACGCTTGGGTCGAGTCGCCATCAGCCTCCAGTCGTTGCCGTAACTGCGGATTCTAGGATCAGTACCGACAGTGTATGGTCTCACGGCGAGAACCTTCGCACCAATTGATCGTGGAATAAATTGAGATGTAGTGTTCATGAGAAGCCTTGTATGCCTGCTGAGCTTCGAGCATCAGGTTCTTCAGGAGGGAGATGTCCCATGCGAATATACTACGAATATCCCAGTAAACATTAGATGGGACCTACGCATACGCACGAATAAGGCACCTTACCTGATTCTCAGACCCTCCTCATAGTTGTGATACCCAATATCATTTCTTTCGCGAGTGAGAACCATATAGTGGCCCTTGTACCATAATGAATATTCCTCTGCGACGCTTGGGATATAACGCAGTTTATTGGGGTCGTGTTCTTCTTCAGATTCGGGTGGGGCGCGACGACGAGACGACACCAAGGGTCGTGATCTTACATCCACCGTGCGAGCAGCATCTAAACGAGGGGTGATGGTTAGTGTGGTGAACGGAAAGTCTGTTGCAGTCACCACGTACTCCACTTTGGATGCGAAGACAGCCAGTGCATGATCCATTCTAGAGCAAAAGTGCTGAATTTAGTAACGACAGTTAAGTAAAACAGTTGGACCTGCATACCGTAGCTATCATCGGCTTCGCTGAAAACGGCAGTGATCCAGAACGAATCCTGAACGTATTTCCAAAGCCTGAGAGCCAAACGTCGACAAGTCTCAATAAGACCTCCAAAGACAAAGAGCTTGAGCCAATCGTTCAGGGCGGAGAACGACAGGAACATAGAGAGAATGGTCGAGAGACCAGTTGCAGCCGCCACATTTCGGGCTGTGGCGGACGCGTTTGTGACATTCTGAGAGGTCATAGTCGAGTTCTCGCTGCCCTGAGATGAGCGAATGAGAGCCGTGACACCTTCCTGAAGAAGGGAGATAGGATCCATGATGCGCCGAACTGAGAGAACAGGGGCAGAGCCTCAGAGGTAGAAGACGTACAGAGTTGCGTCCTGAGGCAGATTATTTATACTGAGTTTTGTCACAGCAGGGTCCATTGGCGATATGTCGGCTCCGCATAGCACGGCGACGTCGCTACACGTAGGAATAGAATTGGAAATTTTGACTCACATTGATACCATGAGGCTTTCAGGTGCCGAGCGGCCAAATACAGCATGGATACATTGTTCAAGTGTACAACGTTCACCTGTACTGAGGACAAAAGATGCGCCGTTGACTGGAAATTTGCGCAGCAAGGAATAAGGCGGTGCACGAGCGGTACCGTTCTGCACAATGGTCCGCTACCCGAGCATCCTACTTGAAGCTTGGCGAGGACAGCATGGAGAAGGCGCTGTTGAAGAAGTGTGGAGAGCCCTTGAGCGAGTCATTCTTGAGTCAAAGAAGAGGGTCAATATTTCAGCATGCACCGTAACAGTGCATTCTGCTGGTTGAACGTGCGCGGTTGACAAGTGACATGAGTACATTCCTCTGACTGAGCGTTCGCAGTTGACAGAAGACTTGACAGTAGATATCATTGGGCCAACCGGATCTCGGTTCTATCACAGTCTCTATGCTGGTATCGTTCCTTGGTAGAGTCCGATTCGTGGTCCGACTACACTGACGGCAGGTATGGTGAGCTACACGGCCAGCAACATTCCA
>JSYW01002958.1:0-39630 GCA_000787475.1 Lentinus polychrous
AATCGTTCCATCCCTCTGACAGCCAGAGGAGAGAATCATCTTTTGCAGCCTCGCCGAGGCCAAGATCGTATCTACTTGGGCCATATCGGACCACGCCAGCACGAATTTACACCGTGGCCATGTCAGGGGCGAGTTGAGCTCTCCGGTTTCCGTCCTCATCCCTAATGCACGGCACACATTCGTATGCAAAATCTGCAAGTCTAACTGTGCAACGGATACCGCCGCATTCTCGAAGATACTGTAATTTTCGACCGAATTGATTTCCTCCTGGGTCATCCTGTCGAGCGTTGGCGTTTTGGATGGGTCCACATTTGCACCCTCCGTGTCATGCAGCGCGGCACGATCAGCGAGCGCATTCAGCGACAAAGAAGCAAGATCGGAGATGGGTGGGAAATAGGAAGAGAGCCACCTTTCCCAATTTGCTCTGCGCTGATCAAAGGAGGCGTTTTCGTCAAACAGCGGGAAGTATAGACCTTTGGGAGGGTTGCGGGAGAATGCTACCGTCGGTGCACTCAGCCCTACGCCTAGGAGACTGGGATCTATATACGCCGTCAATATACTGATCTTGATCCCATGAGGAGCAGTTGCGGTGATTACCCACTGTAGAAAACGACTGATCTCAGGTAGGGTTCAATTTTTTCTTGTATAGGAGCTGGAAAAGAAGGGGCATGCGCCATAAGCGAGGCGAGCACGTAGACGGGTAATCCCCATGCAAATACTGAGATGCCACCATTCCGCTTGTTGTCTGATGATTCAGGAAGTGGAGATGGGTTCAATGTGTCGATCAGATAGGCAAGGAGGCGAGCAATCTGCAGTCCATGCTCTCGTATGGCCTGAGCTTGTACAGCTTCATCAAGATCACTGAGCATATGAAGTTCCTCTGTGGAGTACGGGGTAGAGTTTTTGAAGTCACGTAGGTTGACGAGAACGAGCCTGAGGTTGTGCTCTTTCGCATAGGGAATCATCCGGGAGAAGATACCTGCGGGGTGTTATAGTTCCTCGTCAACGAGCGCGCTGGCATGACACAGCTAAGGAGATACTGACCGCTATGGTATACAGGACCGCTAAGCATAACAAGGGTAGTGTAGGAAGTGCTTCCATTCGGAATGCCCAGGTCCTCATAGTAGAGAACGGTTCCTTGGTCATCAACCGGCGCGAGAGGCATGAGCAATGCTTGAAAGCGTAGTAGTCGGGAGAGGTAGCCAGAAACACAGCGACGAAGCACATGCTTTTAGGCGTTCAGCTGGCTGCTTGTGAGAAGGGAAGAAGGGCGTGTGACGGCTGACTCTCTGATGGAACAACACCCAACGCATTGACCGTACCCGCGCGCGTAGCAGTAAGCCCTGGGCTCTTGTTTCCGATGCATGTCGGTCTTTTACCGAGAGGGATGGCAGTTGCACCTGGGCTTTATGATAATACGGACTTCTACCTGTCCCATTGCCAAGCCAAGACTCGAAAATGCCATACTCCGAGCCAGGATCATCCTAAGCCTGAGGTCAGCACACGCGCGCACAAACAATCCTGATACCTACTCTCAAGAAACCCGTACTCACGGTAGTGACGTGTAGTAGCCGAGGTCGTAACGGTACCGTTAATAGTAAAAGCTGGCAGCCAATCGGTCGCCATTCAGGGTCAAGTATATCGGTCGGCTGATCGACCACGGAGTTCAAATTTGAATAAGTACTGCCAGCCTGAGTGTGGTTCCAAGAAAGGACTGAATCAGACCTGGACCCGGAAAAGGTTGCACACTCTAGGCAATATGCATATAGATGCCATCCGTGGGTCTATCCAGGTCTATCTCACTGTAAGACTTTGCAATGCATCGTACTTGTTTCCTTGAGTGGCGATGTAGTAGTATACCAGGTCTACGGTGATTCAGAGCGCATCAGAAAGGCGGTCAGAAGCAAAGCACTGTCTTTACATGTGGATAGTATGATCGTCGAAACCCATCAAGAGCGGCATCTACGGGGACGGTGACATGTCCATTAGGCAAGTTCAGTGACAACTTTCAAAAATCTTTCAGGTTCGTGCCAATGGACCTGAACCGTATGGTGAGTGAGATTCGGTTGAATAGTGTTTGACCACTCACGAAATGGTTCGCGTCTTCTATCTTCTCGACATGTAGGCGATGCACACGTAGACCCTCCCTGGCGAGTCTACCGTGTTGGTATGCGATGGCGCTGGAACCCAATACCGCCTCCGTAATTGTCATGTCGCACCAGACGACAAAGACCTTGAAGGCTGGATGGAAGTCGATCCCATCGTCAGAGCTAGTCGGAACGCTGGGTATGGTCAATGCGGCGCGAACGTTCGCTTGGAAGACTTCTGGTTTGACTTGTCGTATGGCAATTCTTCCTGTGCCTGCTGTCCAATAGTCTGCTTTTATCATCGACTCGTATTCATCTCGGGTCATTTGTTCAATGCTGGGTCGCCTTTCAGGAGACTGGAGGGCAAAGCGGGAGCGGATGACTGTCAATGAATCATCCGTGAGCGTCGGCGAATAAGGAGGTAGGTCTGGGACACTCGAGTAGAAGGCCGACACGAATTCGGGAAAAATGGCAGATCTCTGTTCCAAAGTAAGTGTCGGGTCTCGCAAGGGCGAATAGAAGCCATTCGAAGGGTCCTTGGCCTCTTCCACCACGTGCTGTGGATGTTCTCCTAGAGCATACAAAGGAGGGTCTGGAGAGTGTCAGCATTGGCATTAGCAGTGCTGGAGGTATACATACCATAGTAACCAGCGGATCGGAGATGTGTGCTCATGACTGCCCTTGCAGAGCTAGGTAGGCTCGGAAGGTGGGCCAAGAATGAGAATAGCATGTTGGTACTTTGGGACCATGCCACGATTGAGATGCCCCCACTATATTCACCGATCGCACTCTCCTTGATAGCAGGAAGGTCATAGTTCTTCGTTAAATGAACGAGGAAAAATGCGATTTGGTGCCCCAGTTTTTGTAGAATCTGGTTCTGGAGACGAGGGTCGGAGCTCTCTAGGGCAGTGATTTCATCCTGCTGGATGGGTGTAGAACCAGGAAAGTCGCGCTGGTTCAGTAGGATGATGCGGAGGTTGTATTGTGCCGCGTACGGCATAAGCCGTCTGAAAGTTGCTGTTCAATGTTTGTCGCGATTCAGGTAACGGTCGATCCAATACGTGCGGCTGAATCCATACCTCCATGAAACATTGTCCCATGTATCAATACGAGTGTGCTGTACAGACCATTGGTGGCTGGACTATAAGGTGCGCCGCTATCTTCGTAGTAAAAGGTCACGGCGCCGTTGTCGACGGTTGCGAAAGGCATTATGATGTCTTCGCTATGACATGTGGTTTCATCCATGCAATGAAACACCCATCACCGCCTCCACTTACCTCAGAGATTCCGGGGTTTCTGCTGTCTGAGGAGGGAATGCTGTAAGCTAGGACTTTGCACTGTAGGAGGCATACACTCTGGCAAGTATATATACAGTTTGTCCGTATACTGAGCGGGCATAATCGGATGGCTTGGTGTCGTCTCCCAGAGAGCGCGAGAGTATTAGGCCGTACTAGTATGTTATTCTTGTATGGGCGGGAACCGAGGCTAACTTCTAAAGGTCAGATGAGAGGATCCTGGCCAAACTCAATTGCTCAATGTGGAAAGAATGGTTAAATAGCATAAATAGCTGGCACTACCTGAAGCGCATCGATACCAACTCCGCGCAGAAGCTCAGATGTAAGCCAGAGTAGTCAATCAGTCAGTCTCGTATTAGGATGCAACAGCTACGCGTAACTGTCCCTGTCCAACCTTCCCTCGATCATGAAGCTGATCTAGCGTCCGCACAATAGCAGTGACGTTGAACCGGCCAGATGAGATGAATGCCAAAGGAATCTCAATCTCTTTGGAATCTCCGGGCTCCAATCGTCCTAGCGGCACGTCCGTGGGAACGCCTTCGTACAGCGCATATCGCAGAGGCTCTAAATAGAAGTCAAGAAGCAGCACAAGAGAAGCAGCTATCGTGGGATGAGCATACAAGTCCGAAGAAAAGATATTCAAAGCAAGACTTACGCGAAAGATTGGTGACCTGCGCACGGAGATACACGAACGAATTAGGCGTTGGTGCCCATCTTCCGCTGTGATGATCCACGACCATTGGTTCAGCATCAGGGGCGTCCGCGTCGCGTTCAATCAACGACAAATGGATGCGGGCTGTCTCGACGCGCAAGACTTCAAGCATGGGAAGAGTCATGCGCTGCTGCCTTAGCGAGAGCTCGCCGGAGCGAGTACCACCCCGCTGGGTACGGTGTCAATCTTATTATACGCAAATCGCCCAAATTGGTCGCCTAGAACTCACCTCCTTCCAGCGACCGCGTATGTACTTGAACAATTCTTCTCGGTACCAGAATAACTCGCGCTGAGTCCTTTCCTCGTTGTTCGTGAGGTTGGATTTGGTTACCACGAATTGACGATCAGAGAGTGTAGGGATTGGCTGTGAGATCATATCTTCCGACAACCGGAATTTCTTCACAGGAATCACTATCCTGGAATGGTGTTAGCGAGACTAGTATTGTATGTGTATGTGGAGATTCGCTTACCGAGTCGTCGAACCAGGAGGGACTAGAGCAGTCATCTCAGCTTGCTCCGCACCTATAATGCTTGGATGAAACGCTACATCATCTAACTGTTGACATTGCTTACCCGGTTGGTTCCTTTTTAACATGACTTCAAAGGGTACCCCATAGGTGTTACGCACGTCGATAGAGAACATGCACCAGTCAGCAACGTCTTCAACGTTGAGCAGTTGTCTGCGGGCTAGGATGTCGTGGGCTTGTCTAGGATTGAGATCATCGTCCTCCAGCTCGGATGCGACCGTATCTGGAGAATATGGAAGAATGTCCATGTTATGACATTCCAGCATGTGGTATACGGTCACCAGTACGGGATAAGAAAGTTGTCGGGTATGAAACACCTCTGGGGGTTCTTGCAACGACATTTGGGGACGGTTGATGTACGAGTACGAAACGTGGATCACACCGCTTGTGCTGTCAAGATGTTTTGTCAGATTGCTTTCGTACTATATCTATGAGCATGGAGTCATACCAGCCAACTTTCCCGAAACATTTGACGGAGATAACGACTTTCTCGCCTGGTTCTACTTGAGATGGATTGCGCTTGCTCTCCCATGAGAAGACGGGCCGGTGAATGAGGTCGTACTCTGTTTCGTACGTGTCGAATACTGACAGCTCGCCCTCAGCTAGAGCTTGCTGAGCAGGGGCAATGGTCGAATCGTCAAATGTAAGGCGCAAAAAATCGATAGGTAAACTTGAGACGTTCTCAAAGGTGATACGGATAGTAGACCTAGATACGACTGAGTCAGTATGATGGTTACCATGCTTCAGGAAATCAAGACCATACGTTTCTCCATTATACAACATCACTGCACCGTGCGTTAGTGATGTTCTACGTATCCGTAGAAGAGGTTGCGCCGGCACAACTTTGCATTGTATCAGGCGGATACTCGGTTTCTGCGAAGTTGCGGCCCCGCTGAGACGCTTCCCCGCCTTCTCCCAAGGTCGCGAGTCCAACCCTGCACGCTTCGATCGACCAACTTCGCATTCAATCGCACTCCGTCTCCGGGACTGTTTCTGCTCCTCTTCTTCGGTCGATAGCGGAAGGACAAATTCGCGGGGAATGCTACCTGGCGCCTGTACAATGCACCCACGGATAGTCAAGGTACCAGGTTCTAGAGGTTTCACTGCCATCGTGACAGGATGGAATGAATTAGCGGGTATGATCATGGGTATTGGCCTGGTCTCGATGGGAACCCCAGAGGTGCTATGGTATCACAAATGATCAGAATATATAGACGGTAGTACGAGACTTGATTGACGTACCTCACAGCCAAACTAGTCAATTCCAAGTCGAAAACGAACGGATTGCGGAGAGTTACTACAAGCTCAAACATTTCATTCTGCACGAGCAATGCTTGACCCTAGAACAATGAGACATGTCGGTGATGTTGGAACATGATACAGACAGAGATGAGACAGACCTGTCCTGACATAGACTTCCTAGGATTGTATAGGAACGGGTCAGTCACACCCGTAAGTATAGGTGTCACATCAGAACGCCTCTGAGATAGCATGGAGATAGGTTTCTCGATGGGAAGTCGAACCAATGGCGGTCTACAATGTGAACTATGAGCTGTGTGCGCAGGCAAAGACCGATAACACTTACGGTAAGATCTCAATGCTGACAACTGGTCGACCAGACCAGTATTCAATCGTTCGGGAGTCACCTCTCCGCTTCGATGTCGAGACTGCACGAGATGCAGTACCATAGAGTGCTTTCTGATCGGATTCACTCATGACGGGATGTAGTGATTTCAGTGCAGACAGTGAGAACTGAGCGACCGAAGGATAATCTATAGTGCGATCGAAGGCTGTGAGTATTGTTCGCAAACTGTGAACCATGCACATACCGGGGAGAGATTCAGCAACGGCTATCGCCTCACGAACGATGCCGATCTGCAGCTCCGGCCAACCGAACGGCTCGTGAGACGCATTCAACAGATCTGCGTCGTCGGTATTGTCTTCTGCATTGAGAGATGAAGGTCGACTTAACGAGCTGGTATCCACTATCTTGACTGCCTCCAGGTCGACTCCATGCACCCGACAAACATACTTGACTACCCTGAGAATACTTTCATTTCCTAACGTGTTGTCATTTTCCCGGATGCCCACCGTTCCCTTGTCTCCGCTCCCATTGGTCCTCACACCTTGAATGCCCAAGCCTGCGCCAATTATGCGCGCACCACCTACTTCTTCTCTGCTGCATACTATCAGGTCCATGATGCAGCCGAATACTTCACGAAGAATATAGGCCTCTTTCCTGCGATATCCAATGGAGCCGTAGAGCGATGCAATCGCTTCAAGGATGGAGATACGTTCGCGTGGTATCAGATGCAGGAGCCATGGACCGTGAGCTTGGAGGAGGATATTCGCAATGGATGAGCGCGAGATATTGGTGATTGAGGTCAGTCGTTCAAGCTCCGCGTAAGGTATCGAATCGGTCTTGCGTGCAACGGAAGAGCTTTCCCGGGTGATTGGAGAGATGGCTCTTGGCTGGAGCATCAAGCTGAAGGTGTGCGGCCCCCAACCCTTGGCAGACCATATGCAGTATAGGAGCATAGTATGGCGTAGAACTGCACGACAGTATAGGCTTGACAAAACCGGGTAATTGATCTCGCCATCCGCTGGTGATGCTGCTCTCGAGTACAATGCTATGGCCTGAGTGAGTTTTTCAGCAATATCAGCCCATGGCTCCCTATCCCCTGTTTGGCCGTTCTGTAGGTTCAAATCAGCAATCTCAATACCGTGAGATAGATTGGAGCTATGTACAATATTCTGCGGAGACGACCACCCCTCGATCACTGGAATAGTTGCTAGTCCTTCCAGAGCTGATGCATGCCAGACAGAATCTTGAGGGCCTTTGAGCACCACAGTTGCTTCTGTATACCTGGTAATCAAGATCTACATTCCTATGCACCATGTGGGGGAGAGATATGAGCTTACCATACTGACGCATCCATAAGCCTTCCCGCGAGCAGAAACAGATCTCCTAGGACCTTGAACAGCCGGCCATGAGAGGAAGCAGCTCCAAGTGTATTTTGCTTCTTCTTGGTACCAGGCGTTGGAAGGCTGGCATGCCTGTAAGGGGAAGGAGGAAGGCCGGGGCCTGTGGACGAGGTCCGTTTCAGATTGAGTGGAGTCGGAGTCCTTGAACGTGATGCACTAGTTGGCAGCTCTGGTTGACTATTGAAAGAGGGTAACGGTGGCAACGAGCTGCGCATCGGAGAATCTACGTCTAAGGACCTTGGCATATCTGAGGCAGACGGGACAGTCGGAAATGTGGACGCATTGAGGTATTCATTGCCCAAGGGGCTTTCTAACGTTTGTACCTGTCAATATTGATATGAGGTGCGTGTTCACTTCGTGCGGCGAAGGACGAACCAGAGTCGCAAACTCGGCCAAGATGTTTGAGCAAAGATCCGCCAACAATGTACCAATGTAAATCTTCTTGTTTCCCATCATGCTAGGAATGATGACCAGGCCGGGTAATGCATCTCCCAGGTTGACTTGCGTGGTATCATCGGTTTCCTCGAATACGAAGCAATTGCTGGCTAGAGGGTAGGTGCTGTCGGCAGGGAATAACTCGTTCTTGATAGCGGTGAACCTTGCGAGGATATCCGACAAGGAATCACTCTGGGAACACGACGCAATGCCAATAATTCCCAAAGGAAACTCGGACGGTCGAAATAGCGTCAGGGCAGAGTGAGCCGCGGGAGGGGGATGGAAGGCGAACGACAGATGTAGATGCCCAGAAGCCAATGGGTTGGGCATGAAGCGTGCTAAAGGGAGGCTAGATGTGGTTAGGGGATTGGTATCAGTTAGGAGACGAAGTACCTTTCTCCTCATGAGGGTCAGCCGGTATGTCGCCCAGACGTATGGTGTCGAATGACTTGATCTCTTCCGCCCATTTTTCGAATGTCTGTCTCCGGATGGACCCAACAGGTACCAGGAGAATCCGAACTTGCGCCAGAGATGCAAAAGACATAGAATCCATGGCCACGGATATTGACTACGGTACCTCCGGCGACAACGCCGGATCCCTCAAACTCTTGCCTGGTTTCTTCGATAGCCAATATCCTTGACTATGAGAGCAAGCGAACCT
Source organism: Lentinus polychrous (assembly GCA_000787475.1). Classification (NCBI taxonomy): domain Eukaryota; kingdom Fungi; phylum Basidiomycota; class Agaricomycetes; order Polyporales; family Polyporaceae; genus Lentinus; species Lentinus polychrous. The sequence goes on from JSYW01002958.1 coordinate 8,703, forward strand.
ATTGGTACAATTGAATAACAGCCTGGAAATACCAACAGGACACAGGTCAACACATCAGTACGAGATGATCGAATAGCTAGCATCCGAATTCTGGAGGAGTCGCGTCGTGATCTCAGCCAGCGCCAGTAGTACGCGCCGGAATAAGCTTGGCGCCGGGCGACGACTGCTCAGCGCTCAGCGCTCAGCGCCACAGTGTTCGCAATCTCATCCCTCGTTCCGCAAGACACTTTCAGCACACCCCGCAGTATATTCTCAGATCGAAGCTAGTGTCTCTAGTTGATGCCAACGGTGTAGTTCATTCTAGTCCAACGCTGCGGCCGGGCACGGGCACGGTGGTTGTTATCCTCAACCTGAACCCTCAAGGCCTCAAAGGTCTTCTACGTGACACGCAAATGCATTATGGTGAGCAATCAAGTAGCTGTTCCCGCTACCTTGTGTAAAGGATGTCAACCTTTCAGGTTTTGAGCAGTAAACACCAGGGCGGCCTCATGCTCTTCAGCGCCGGCATCTTTTTTCTTTATTACACCTTCTGGACTATCATACTCGTAAGCTTTCTTTCCGTCTAGCGGGGACATCTACATCTAGCTGGTTCATTGGTAGCCTTTCTTTGAAGTCTCCAGTCCGATTCACGTCTATTTCCCCGATCGCGAATGGGCCGTGCGTATACCTGCCGTTCTTCTGGTCGCTGGCATTTCCACTATTGGCTTATTCCTGGGATATCAATCCGTCCGAATATCATGAATTTACATCCAATCGAGAACATTGGCATATGTTGAATTTGTCTAAGCTGAGTGGTATTCGATCCTCGGGGCGCCTTTAGCTGACTATCCGTCGCGTGCGCTCCGGGGGGTACTTCGATAGTTCTTGTCGCTTCGCCGCCTCCAACTTTTCCTCTGCCCAAATATCTGTTTGAGTCTGGTTCACGAAGAAATCGAGAGTGACCTCCGGTGGAGTTTCTGTTAGGCTCCGTAAAACTCGAGATATCTACCAATCAATATATGGTCAGGATTTGGGGCACCCGTGAAACCATGAATCGCACTGACCTTGGATTCTGCACGACCGAAGGCGCGCAGTCTATTCAGCAGGTCAATCTGCGAAGATGTCTCCATTGCGACGGCACTTCGGGATTGATGCAAGAATAAGAATAAATCTGTGACCGATGAGATGACGGTGGATGCCAAGGCCTGACCAAGTCAGAATGTCAGATGTATTCCACCACCACTACAACCACGACCACAAACGTACCTGTACGTTCCCTAAGTGTGCATCGTTTTCCACGGTGAGGATAATGGTTTTGAAGGGAGGCCATAACTCGTTCCACACCATGCGACTCCGGGTCGTTTCCCTGTCACCCTTGCCTTCGCGCGTCCGTTCCAGGGCAGCATGGTCCCCAAGCGAAAGTTTGCGACAGAGCAGAAGCCATAGCTTCATTGAAGCATACGCTCTGCTGATGTCTACGTGTGCAAGATCTTGGGTCGCATACTCCACATGCTGGTACGGGCTGAGGCTCTTGTAATAGGAGAAGCAAAAGACGTGGAAATAGTCGAATAGCATTTTTGCGACGACCGAAGAAGTACTGGACAACGCTGCCAGCATGAGGAAGTTCCATGCTCTCACTGACATTTGCGTTTTCTATCAGTAGAATGCATGAGTAGCTGCCTCGTTCCGCTTGCAATATTCTTACCGTTAGCTTCGAGATAGCTTGAGGCTGCTCCTCTGCGATTTGTAGCACCATTCTTGCGATGGCTTGTGATGCTCCAAAGTCGGCATGTGATGGGTCGAAGCTTTCTGCATAGAGATATGAAAGTCCGGCATCAGCTAGGCGAGCTGTTGACTCTGCAGGCAGCGGCAGATAGACTTCGTGTTCTGGAGGAGGGACTATAGCCTGACCAGTGATTCAATTCAAAGTACGCAGCATAAAATATAGGAATACCAACCTCGATGAGCGATGTGATTGTGGATGGGTATAATCGCGCTTTCCCATGCAATCCATCATGCAGGAGTTCCAGGACCGTCAAGGCTACGTGGTTCAAACCCAACATCTGATCTGCCGTGGTAGCTTTGCGATACAAAGACGTTGTTACCTGGAGAACTCTACTGATACTGGCCGCGGAGACTGTGGATCTAACCAGCATTGCTCGTACGAATGTTTCAAGGTGCGTAAGGAGTTCCTATGAAGAATTAGAGGCGTTGGTGATAGTATTGCGGAGCACTCACCGAGCTTTGAGATTTGTTATGTTGAATTACGGTACAGGCCATCAACAAGAGAGGACTTGGATTGAAGATGTCAGGTGGCCATTCTGCGGTCTTTCGAGCGACGTTGGTGAGATACAAGCCAATGACTAAACCTCATGTTAGTTTTGCCGTGAAATTTCCAGTAAATCCTTACATTGCATCAACTCTGTCGAATATTTCGTCCGATGTACGACCTCGACGAACGTGTTGATATTTTCAACGACGGTCTGGTAGCAATCTGTATCGTTCTCTACCGCTCGGGGAAGCGTATCTCGAAGTAAGGCATCACGAATATTCAGTCGCGACGTCAGAGAAGCTGCGGTTTTCTTGTTTGGTTCGGTTGCAAAGGCAAGTACCAAGAAGAAATCACGTGACTGCCGTTTCTGTTAGATTGGATGAGTTTGGAATATCGTGACGCCAGTTCCGATCTCAGTGTACCTTGAGCAAGACGTTGAGGATCCCGCTGTAGGCATAACTATAGGCGACGAGGACGATGGTCAGTCATATGGAATGGCTGTAGAGGTGCAGCTCACGTCGTGAGTGTTTCTTCCAGGAATGATTTGGCATGGACAACAAGGATGTCGTCGGGGCTTTCCTCATATCTGAGCGATATTATCAACTTGGCTGCAGCTTCTATCGCCTCACTGAGAATCCTGTCAGTGCGGTGATCTCAGTCCGACGTGCTCGACGTACCAAGCAAAGTTTCCAACTATGCTGGGCCACCGCTTGATAAAGGCATGGCAGATGGACAGCGCCAGTTCCCTGAGCTCGTAACTTACATATCTATCGGCCAGTAGCAGGTCCAGGATTCGCCTGACAGCGCGTCGGAGATGACCTTGCAAGTGGCGGAGAGGTTTGCAGTCGAGATCGTGTTTGTAAACAACAATGAGGAGTGCTTTGAGAATGTTCTTCATGGGGATGGGAGGCAGAGACAATAGGTTCCGCGCATGAATGAAGACATCCAAGAGTACGTCCACGAAAGCGGATCCACACAGCACGCGGCTCATGCTAGTGTCCTCGGCAAAGGGCCCACCCATAGCTGAGGGAGAGAGATCAAACGGATGAGACGCGTCGAGTAATGGCATGAGATCTTCCAGACAGGGCAGTGACCACTCCGGGACGTTACTGATGCCATCGTACGCAATGTAGAAGTTTTGCCCGCCACCAGAAGGAACCATGCTGACATCTACAAAGCCAAGTAAACGGCAAATATGCGCCTTGAGCCTTAACATGGGGAAGGTTCCGATGTTGATTCCGTCCGTTATCATACGTAAACTCAATGATATGAGTGAAACCTGGGCACGAGGGATGTGAATTTCGAGCCTGCAAGCACGGCCAATGACTTACTTGAAGACGTATCGAATCCGCATCAGGAGCGGATGTGATCTTGCCGTTCTTTTCCGAGGCAGAAAGCCCATACATTGACTGGCGAGGACATCTCCGGTATGAGCATTCATGGATCGTCTAGATTGAAGGGCTTGGCACAACCACCGTACTTACAAGATGCGCTGCAGCAGGACCATCGTCATCTTCGCCATTCTTCTCTTGGAAGTCGTGCTCGAGAAGGGTCTCAATAATGACATTCCAAGTCAAAACTGAAGCGCTCTCGGTTAACAGGTCGGTCAACTACACATTGATGTCAACGCACCTCTCCAGCCAGGGAAGTGTGGGTGTAGCTGTAGCAAAAAGGAGACCAGCTTGACTCTGTCACTGATGGGGGCTTTGCTCAATGCTTCGTCCCAACACACTGAAATCGCATCCAAGTGCGCGGGCAATAAGGTCTGCGACCATGTTTCCACCGATGAACGAACTTCTTCCTGCGTGGAGATCAGCGTACCTCTTGAGGCAATGAGTATGTTTCTCACTCTTGTATCCACCCACAGTGCCGAAAAAAAGTAGTAAAAAATGTCAGTCACGCTGGCCTTCCACTGCCTATCGCCAACGTTGAAGGCGGGATTTGTGATATCAACGACCATGCGGAACAGCCAGGATAACGACCGCAGCCTGACAGGAATGTCAGATTCACCTGCTGGCGGATTATGTCACAACATACCTATCTTCCCACTCGTGTCGTTGATCGCATTGCTCTGCGAGGAGTGTCTGGAAGGGCTGGGCATCAACCACCAGAATGCGCAACAAGAGTGCGGCTCGCGTTGCAGAGATGTCAGAACGTTCAACACCGTAGAACATCCACATACTGAGAAACACCGGTTCAGTCAGCGGCATCTCACTAGTGAACGACACATACCAGGCGCAAAGCGTGGAGCCGTTTCGCAGAATGAAGTTGTCTACCTCGTGAGGTTCAACCAGGGGCGCATCATTGACGAAGCCGTTGAGGAACCTGGCCGCAATACAGGATACTTCATCGATACCCATCTCCACATACGACCTCAAGACCATCATCAAGTCGGTATTCACGATGATGGGATCGGAGAGAGCCGATGCACGAGAGTTCATCTTTCGCCTGATACGATAGTCAGTGCCTGTCGGTCGAACTCGGGTGTATTGTACTTACCTTGAAGGTAACTTGGATATCTCCTCATGACGAACCATCCCATTGGATTTGAGCGCTTCGCGGTCGCAACCGTACAGAAGCAGGCAGGTCGCCAGGGATTGACGAATGAAACGAATCCTTATGCAACATTTCATCAGTGAAGGGACATATTGAGTTGTCGGCACTTCTTACACCTCGGGCAGTCTGCTTTGCGTACGAAGACCTTCTAACAGTTGGACTGCCAAGTGCACGTGCAATGTTGCCACCACAGCCTGCAATTCTTGCCGGCCCAGAGATTTGAGCCAGCTAGACCACAGAGCAGCAGTGACAATCATTTGACAATCTTCGAGATCAGCATTATACTGTTTAGCCCAACCCGCAAACTGCACAAATACCGGCACTGGGATGTCGACCCCAGAGGAGGCAAATAAACAAAGCCAATGGAGACTGCGTTCAAATGCTTTCTTGCTAGTTTTGGCTGTGTCAATCAGATCGCGGAGTGGATTGACTTCGTTGAGGACATTGAATTGAGGGGCAGATAAGCGCGAGCCCATCATCGTGCTGTAACGATGACTACTTTCTAGTTCCCGATTGAATAGTCGGGGCAAGGACAGGCTAGGCTGTAAGATAGTCAGAATCAAATATCATCTACAAGACTTGGTGGCGTGACCTCTTCATAGCTCTGGAGAATGCATGCACGCTCAAGCCATCGCTGGAAAAGATCATTGAAAACGCTGAAGACGACCGATGCTTGGCAAATCTTGATGATACACCTCAAGATTCTGTCGCCAACTCTAGCATGCGTCTTCTATGATTGATTCAGTTCTTTGCACTGAAGAAATGCAAGAAATTGAAATACCAGGACATCATCTTTGGGAAGGATCCCCAAAATATCTCCATCTGCGCTGTCTTCTTCTGCGTATTCGGCAAGCACCTCGTAGATAGTCTCAGCGTATACCGATATATCGCGGTCATGAAAGGCAAGCATCCAAGGAGCAGCATATAGTCGTAACAATTCCCTTCGACTTGAGAGATAGTCCCCGCCGTTATTGGCGGAAGCTGCTCCTGCAAGTCGGGCATTGCTTATGGCAGGCCACGGCTGCACGTCTACACCTAGCCCTGAACGAACACCCGGAAGACTTCTCCCGCGGGCGACATAGTCACGGAGGATAATGGCCAGGTTGTCATCCTGCAAGTGCTGCTATGAGTATCCTCAACGAGGTTGGATGCCGCGGAATCTCACCTCAGCAAAGATCCATGTCAAAATGGCCTTCGACAGACGTCGGAACGTATAATCTGACAACATTCCATTCGGCCAAAACCTTCGTACGAGCAGGAGGAGTCCGACTTCATTGACAGACAGGTCCAAATCCAATAAGCAGGCTTCGATTGCAGAGACAAGCGTCTCGATATCTACAGAAACATCGAATCCGAAAGGGAGAGGAAAAGAGCATGGCAGTTGTTCCACGTGCGGTGTTTCGTCGAACAGTATCGGCTTTGAATCCAGTCTCTGTAGAAGGCCTATGTGATGGAGATGTGATAGAAGGTGCCGTGCAGCAGTGTCGGAATGAATGTTCAAGCATTCGCCTAGTTGGTTGCGAATTTGAGCGAGAGGGGTGATTTCAAATGGATGTGAATCCTCCTCCGTGATCTCATCGAAGACAGGGGGTAAAGCGACGCTCAGTAGATCAGTGGAACCTGCTTGTTCGGATGCGTTGTCACGATGCGGAAGTTTGACGACACTCGCGAGATAAGCTAAAGTGTTCCAATCGAAGTACAGGACATGGTTCCGTGGGTCCACTCTATTTTCGGCAAGGTAATCACCGAGGGCCACAGACAGCGAGAGATTTCCCGAGGATAAGTAGGCTTCGTAGAGTTGAACGACATAGTGCAGCTCGAAGTTATCCATTTCCTCCTTCCCGCTATCGTTCTCCACGACTATTGAGCCAAGGGCGATCCCGTTATCCAGAAGCTGTAGTTGAGTCCATAGAAGCGCATACATAACCGAAGTTTCTTCGTGTGTTCGTCTTGCAACCTCCACCTCAGTCAAAAGCATTTCGCGGAAATGCCCTACGAATGATCGGCGAAGTGCTGTCCACTGGATGGTCATATGGGTGGAGGTTAAGCCTGATTCCCGGCAACGGGGGAGTTTGGACGGGGATCGTTGCAGACATGCCGGATGAACAAATTGCTTGCAGGAGATGCAGCTCATTGCTTGCATGACGCAACCCCACAGGGGCCCGAGACAGATGGAGCAGAGGGTAAGACTGAATAGATTGACAAGCCGGAAGACATGCTGATCTTGACGAACGTATAAATCTGCGCCGTCCCGTCTCTCGGGGAGGACCTGGCAGAAACGATGAACGGCCACTTTCTGAATATCCGGCTCGTCCGCCAACGAATATTGCGACAGGAAACTACCCTCGGGGTAATCGTAACAGTCGAAGTGTACTGCACACATGCAGAAGGGGCAGATCAATCCAAAGCCCAAAACGGATGTCGAACAAACTCGACAGTCGTTCAAGAATGCACCTTGGAAGATCTGGGGAGTGTTGGTGCTCATGAAGCTCCACGGAACGAACTGGTGTGCATGAGGCTGATCCTGGCTGGTAGGTAACCTTGGAACCGCCGAAATGCGCTCTAGCGGCGGATTTTGCACCAAAGCAGCTGCATAGCTGATATCCGGAAATGGCTTGGTTACGTATATATGCCCGACTGCTTTGGGCCAATAGGTCAGAAGGAGACTGATGGCTGCGTGACGAACTTGGCGTGTGTGGTATGCGATGACCCCAATCAAATCGAGGTATGTCTCCGGCTTGCTTGCGATGAGCCTCCCGATCAAACGGTGCAGCCGGTGTGTCACTGGGATTGGGCTTGTCAGGAAAGGTACATTTTCGATGATGGCAGCTAGCAACGGCGAGACCAACGAAGAGAGGTAGTATATCGAGACATCCTGATCGGGGGCGTTGCTGGAAGGGATCCCCATGATAGGTGAGACCCATCGCCGCCAGGCATGGGCCGAGTTCGGCGATTTGGACTCATCCAAGGCTTCGTCGACACGGATGGAGACCATAGGCTCAAGAATGTCGGTAGGAGGATCCTCTACACCCGAATCAAAATGTGTCTATCATGTATCATGCTTCAACTTACCTGTTGACGGTGTGAATGCGCTCTTTTGTCCGCGCAGTTTCGCGAGCTGGTCGAGCATTGCACCTAGCACACCTTCCTCGAAGAAACTAAGAAGTCGTGCATGCATGGCAGGAGGAAAGGTATAGAAAGCGGGTACGATGGCGAAAGCGATCCGGGATATTGTTTTTGGATCATGTCGATGGGTATGGATTAATATGAGCGCAATGTCGAGTATAGCGGCTTGCAGAGCATTGGGAGGCCTTGAAGGCCTTGGAGCAGAGACATGGTACTTGCAGTCTTCGCTGACTACGGAAGCCAACACGGACACGCACTCCGATAACAGCTCGGGTGGTCTGGAGTTGGCTCTCCTGTTCGTAGGAGACGGGGAGCGTGACCGCGAACCCCCACCTTGCATGCTCCGTCTTCTTAGGAAAGACGGAGACTTCTCTCCTGATTGTCGTCGCGAAGGGGACTTGGGTGGCTCTAAGTAGTGACTAGTCGAACTCAGCGTTTTTGCACATCCTCAGGTTCTGGTACCAACCTTTCCGCAAATACATCCCAATGTTGAGTTAGAGACATCAATAGTATATCTTTCAGCTGAAGCAGAAGATCCAGCGTGGTATCCGTGTGGTATTCAGCATCATCGCCATAGTCATCGTCACTATCGTCCGACAAAACGCCTTTGTATGCGGACTCCCCTGCGCTGCTACCTCGAGAGGGTAGCGCCTTGACATTGCGAATGACAGACCCAATACCTTTCCCTGCTTTGTCCGAGCCGACGTTGATAGATCTTGTAGTATAAGGAGGTTTCGGCCTCCGATGCAGTTGATCCAATGCGTGGAAGAGAAGCTTGCGCGATTCAAGTTTAGCCTTCTTAGGTCCTTGTGAAGCAGCGACGTTAGCTAGATTCTCGGCAACCGGGGATTTCTCTACGTTGGGTGAGCTGGAAAGACGGAGAGATGGTATCACAGACTGTGAGAGGCTCTTGGAGCGATCACGTCCTGTATGTGGACTAGTGGGGCCAAGGAAACGAGAGTCGACGTTGGGGTCTAATCCAAGAGAAGCACCCTTCTCGTTCAGACGACTGGTGTCGATGTGCAGCGCGGGTTGTGCCATACTACCCAAAGCCCAGTGGTCAGTATATTAAAGTAGAGAATTCAGCAGGTCAAAGTACGCACATTTGCTCTGATTATGTTCCTGGGGCTAAGTGCCTTGAACGTATATTCTAGTCGACTGGTGAGTCCGCGACGCAGGAAGACAACGAGGTTTGGCGGACGAAATGGGCTCAGGCTTCTGTAAGTACCAGTAGAATCAAAGTCTTTATCAAATGCAGGGATTATATCTCAAACGTTCGTGAATCCTACGACAGGACCAATCCGAGAAGCAAGAGAGAGGGATTATCCCGTGACAGCCACGTTCGAGGTGAGTATTGCACGTGCACGTGTATCGCCGCGGCGGGCGGCGGCGCGCGTCCGGCGCCCCAACGCGATCGAGGCACGCGGAGGAGCGCAAGCTCTGAGTCTGAGTTCAAACTCACTCCTTCCGCTAGAGTTCTACTTACTGAACCATAGGTGCTGCTCATTACCCATCCACGCCCAAGAATTATTGGCACAAGCTACGATATCCAAAACTAGCAGGCACTCCATGCCTCCCAAACAAACCAAACGCACAACTTCGAGGAGGACTCGGAAGGGTCAGCAGTCTCTGCGCGATTACTTCCTAAGCTCCAGCCCACCTCCCTCTTCTCCAGTGCGGACTGAGGATGAGGGAGAGAAGACGCAGGGATCTACGCAGGGACCTATGAAGGGTCCTGGGGGCAAGAATAAATCCCAGGTCAAGCCAAAACGGAAACGACCCCTCATAACACAAGATGATGATTCCACGTCTAGCAGTAATGGTCTTGGAAACATTGGCTTCGAGCCAGAGGTTGTCTCTGTCTTAGACTCAGAAGATGATATTACGGAATCTCCTCGACGTCCTGCAAAGAAGCGCAAAGTGTTACCTAGTGTCCAGGATAGCGATGAGAGTCATACGGAATCCGTGACAAGTGAAGTGGAAGTACGGCTCTCCTCGAAACGGAAGGGGAAGGCAAGGGGGTTCTCTAGGAAGCAGATGGTACTAGAGTCAGAGGACGAAGAGGACGTACCTCCAAAGAAGCGCAAATTGGTGAAAGGCGTGAGGCCTCCTACGCCCGATCCCGAAAACCTCATAGAGGAATTAGACCAAGATAGTACGTGCTGTCTATTGTGTAGCTTGGGTTTCGCAATAACTTGCTGTGTACAGCTATCCTTGACTCTCGATTGCGAACGCGCAATAAGAAATCCGAGTATCTGAGAAATCTCGAAAAACTGAAAAGTTCGTTCCTTTTCCGTTGCTGTTGTTTATCTTCCTAATGTGAGCATAGAGAAGAAACGCGGAGGGCATATATCCTCATCCTCAGAAGGCGATGGCGAAGGCTCTGATGATCCTGAACCATTCGAAGGGGCGCGACCAGACCAGGGTGCTGAATCTGAGCATCAGGAGGAGGATATGCCAGACAACGACAACGAGGATACCTTCATCGTCGAAGACGACGATGAAGTCGTGGAACTTCCTGCTGAATTCAGCATGAGTACCTACCAAGACTTGAAGCATCACTTCAAGATCATCTGCCAGTTATTCGTTCACATGGCAGTTTGTGAACGTTCCGAACGGAAACAATTCATCGAACAGTCCTTGCGCGGTGCGTATTTCATGCTATCTAGCAGATGCCGCGATGCTCACATACGACATAGACCAGTACTTCAGTGTACCGTTACAGATCGCCAGGCGTAAACTCTCCGGTATGAGGGACTCTCTCGTCGCGTCCTCTGTCTGGAGGCCAGACTTCAAAAGACCGCTCGAGAGATACCCCGAATTTGAGCTGGTCCAGCTAGAATATGCTGAGCCAGGATGTGACGCATGTCATCTGGGGGGACGCCTCTCCACTAGACTCGGTAGACTGAGTGGGTCTCCCTATGACAAGCAAACATATGAGGTGAGTGCGCATCTTATGTGATAATGCCGCCTGACCATGTTTGCTACAGCCATTGGACGACACACACAGCTCTGATTCTGAGTCTGACTCGGATGATGAAGACGCTGCCCGGCGACGGCCGAAGAAAGAGTTCCACTTAGGACGATTCTGCGGTAAACGTACTCGAGTTTTCCACCAATTCACTCATTGGGAGGTAGGCTATATTGTTTGCGGCTCACATACGTATTGAAAATACTATCTACCACAGTATGCATTGTTCAAATCCCTGGAAGCCGAAGTTAACGGGCTGAGACAGCGGGATTCGAAACAAGGACGGAAAGGACGGGCTTTCGTAACCGTTGCCTATGCAGGAGGCGCACAACCTCCGGAAGATCTAACAGATGGAGACGGGATCATGAATTGGCTGGACCAGAGACATGTTATTGAATTTCAGTGGCATATGCTGAAGACTATGATGGATGAGGCAAGGAACCTGGAGATAGCTGCGAAGAGAGGAGACGACGACGAATAGTGATCATCTCAATCGTATGCACTTCGAGGATACTGTATGTGTTGATACTAAGTGAGATCTAGTGAGATATTATGCTACTTCGCACTCGTTTGCAACATGCCTACCGCGTCTAACAACCATAGTGCTTGCCAATTTAGGCCATACACTTGTTGATCGGACGGCGCCTGATCCTCCCGCGTTTACCAACCATCTGGGCTTGAGCGCTTGAGCGCTTGAGCATGTGGCGTGGACTGGTTTATTCCAAGTCTCAAGATCTCAACGTTCTCAACTCTCACATTGACTTGAAAGAAGTGTTGCTACACTAATTGAATCTTCAGTCGGAACATTCAGATTTAGTTTGACCTACTCCAAACTGCGCATCCTTCGTTATGTCGTACTACTCGCACCCAGGGAGCTCCGGATATCCTCACAGTGGTTATACCCATCCAAACACTTCTGCTTATCCTGGCTATCCGCAACCAACTAGCGCGTATCCTACTGCTACATACCAAGCCGCTTACCCAACAACGACTGTATCACCCTACAATGCAACATGGTCGTACCATAGCCCTTACAGCTACTATCCCCAGGCGGCGCAAACTCAACAGGCTCAGGGGACAGTACCTAGACCGACAGTAGCTTCTGCAGCCACTGCACCGAGCACATCGTCGTCTACACCGACTACGACGACCACGCACACATCCACAATACCTGCTATGCAGCGCACAACTACAACCGCCTCTGCCTCGTACATTCCATACACCCCTCGAGAGACAGTAGCAGCTGCTTCGTCGGGAGGTGTTGGTACCAGAGCGAGAAAGCCTGCATCATACCGGGGGTTATTCTCGAAAGAACGTGCGTATCGATCATCCGGTACCCTTCATCGTTGAGCTGAAAATAACTTAGTTCGCAATCTCATGTACGGTTTTGGTGATGATCGCAACCCGGCAAATGACACCGTGAATGTAATGGAGGAGATCTTAGTAGAGTACATAATTGATGTCGTAAGTCATTTCATTGTGGTTTTGAAGGGTTGTAATTGACACTGTCACAGTGCCAAACCGCCTTGGCACCTGGTAAAAAGTCTAGGTTGTCCATTGAAGACCTTCGTCGGGCACTGTCGCGTCCCGCAGATGCCAAGAAGCTTGCTCGTATGGAGGAGCTTCTATTCATGCAAGAAGATATCAAACGCGGTCGTGCACAATTTGATGTGAATCAAGTCAGCTCGCCTTGATCAAGTATATTACTGTACGCAAAAATTGCTCGTACAGAAGCACAACGCGCCATATCATACCGGTGTACTACTCGTTCATTCCTCCATGGCCGCATCTTGATCTTCACCATTCTCTGCAGCATCTTCCACACCATTGGACCCCTCCCTTGTTTTCGCGCGCAATGCTGCACCTGTTTGTAATATATAGCGGACTATCATAGAACTGTATCGAATGGAAGCTTACCTCCACTTTTGGCCAAGGGTTTTGCATATTGCTTGAGCCATTCTTCTGACTCCCAGACTTACGAACAACTATGTCAGCACTAATGCCGGAAACAAGCGACATGTACTCACCAGCTCTGTTCGCGGAGGGTTGTATGGGCACCTTCGAGGGACGAGCGAGATTCACTCTGATGACTCGCCCTTTCAGTTCATTGAGATCCATATTGTCAATCGCATCTTGCGCATCTGCAGCGGAGGCGAAGGTCACAAAGCCAAAACCCTTGTGTTTGACCTCTGTTGTCGTAAGATAGTTCAGAATCCCCACCACAAGGTGCTGAACAGACACTCACCATTCTGCTGTGACGGATGGGTGTTGGCGGGTGGTAATATGACCTCGATTACATCTCCTATTTGCTAACGCATGAGGGACGTATGCCTTCGCATCGAGATATCACATACCAAATGTTGTAAACGTCTCCACAAGGAATGCCTCGTCAACTTCTTCGCTCAGTCCTCCGACATAAATCGTCCTTTTGGTCTTCGTGCCTTCCTCCATGGTGGCCGGTACGCCATAGCAGGCGAACCCTGGTGGTGCCTTCCCACGCTTACTCAACTGTAGCCAAAATGTTCTCACGCTCAATAGAATGCGAGTGGCTTCTCAGCTGGTTGTCGATTCAGCTTGTGTCCTCTATCCCGGTCAGAGAACCAGCCTTTCTTTGAACATGACCGTTCTCTTCCCCAACACATGATAAACGTTGCCTTCCGAGACTCTGTGAATGTGCTTCTCAAGCGTGGCCTAACCTATTTTGCATCCTATCTTCGCAGTATGCTACTGCTCGGTGTGATCCTCGCACCCTTTCCGAGTTGTACGTCTACCATAGTGTACGCAATCGTGGCAAGTGCTCCTGCCGAACTCGATGACAAGGCGGCCGTTGCTCATCCTTCCAAGTTCCAACGGCCTGATTTTTCATCCTGTGCATCAGCACGCCGTCAGTTTGACCTGAAGGTGAGAATTCCCAACCCAAATACGTTCGTACAACTCCTGGCATCCTACCTTATCTGGTGTATCTTTTCAGCGATTCTTTTGAGCTGTCGTCCATCCTGTGCGATCCTCGGATGGCCAACTATGACCCTGCATCCCTTTGTGGTACTGAATTCGCTGTCACCTAGAGGTCTGTCGGGCTCATGGCTTCCTGGAAGCAATTGACAACTGCTGGCAACGGAGCGCTGGTGCCAGCCATTTACGGCTTTTTATTCCTGACTCCCTCGGATATAAATCCTACGAGAGCCTCGAGATTCTTCCATGTCTCATCATAGCTGGGATATCCCTACGATAGCTCCCTTCGCCGATGCCTCTGGCTATTCGAAGGCGTTCCTCATCGGACTCTAGTGACTCCTTGACATCCGCAAGCACATCCTCGTCTCAATACGACGACGACGACGATGACCTGAACATTCGAATGGTACCAAACTGGTGTGCTTACCGTAGCATCATTGAATCCCATGGGTTCCGTCTGGACACATGCCGTGACGTCAAGCTCTGGTATCACCAGTACTGGGAAACCCTACGATCTCAGGGGTGCTCTGTTTCCAAAGACCTCCCCGGATATGCTCGAGCATGTAGTGCCGATGACAATGCCTTATGTAGAGATGCTGGACTTGTAAGCGCATCCTTTTGTAGTTGGATACAATGCTAACCTATCAGAACCTATCCAAAGCCGGAGCATCTGTTCCGAGGCAGTCGTAGCTCCGATGGCCTCAAAGTCATTATCCGTGCTGTCCACATCCGAAGTAGAGAGTACGACATTGTGCGTTTTCTTTCTTCACCTGTGCTGCGAAAAGACACAAGGAATCATTCAATCCGTAAGTGCGGCCTCCAAGCCTGTATGTTCCGCAGCCGCCCACATCTATTTTGGCAGCCATACTCGCTTTCATTGAAGTACCTAGAGATAACATAGTATTCATTGTCATGGAGGAATGGTCACCGCAGCTTGTGGCCGTGGCCGACACGTCATGTCATCTCCGGTCCTTCCTCGGTGCTCTGCGTCAATGCATCGAGGTATGTCCTTTCGGATTTATTCATACCCTAAGAAAGACAACATTGAATTTCCTCCAACCAGCATGCTGCCTTCCTGCATTCGCATCAGATCGCACATCTTGACATTTCCATGCGGAATATATTGACAGACTACCAATCTCATTACGCCTATATTGACTACGAACTTAGTCGGCGGTTCGACGGATCTGCTGAACCACGTATCCGTGGTTGTCGTGGAACGGAAGTTCCTCCAGAACTTGAGGCGGGAGGTGTAAGCGATCCCTACAAGACAGACGTGTGGGCATTGGCCAAGTTGTTACTGTGTGCTTGCTCGGTAAGTCTGTCGCAACTTATCATGTTTGTCACCTGACGCGTTGTGTAGCTCGCAGGCTATCATATACCGGAGCTGCGACCTCTTATCGGAGCAATGTTACATCCAGACTTCCAGCAAAGGCCATCCGCGGCCACCGTTCTGCAAGAGTTTGACTTCATCGTTTCTACTATGAGCCCGAGAAGATTGATGCAATCGCCCGCTCAACGTCACTGACAATTGCTTTCGCTCACGACGCATCCTGACAATGTACAATCACGTAACTTATTTCTTGCGTTTTCGATGTGTGCAGCTGTTGTTCTTCATGATTAGCGTATATTTGTTAGAATACTAGTACAGGGGATATATGTAACTTGCTATGATTCAATCCGACTATGTGCAACATCACCCTTCCTCTGAAATACCTGCCGCCTCCTGTTGCATTTTCTGACGTTTTCTCGCCAGATAACGCTCGCGCGCACTCTGGATAGCTTCCTCGCTATTCCTCTTCGCCACCACTCTATTGATGCTTTCCTGCTCTTGTCTTTCTTTCTCTTTGAGCGCCCTCTCACGCTCCTCCTCCAGCTGGCGTTGGACCTCCCTCGCCCTTCGCTCGTTGATCTCTCGACGACTTGCAGCAATACCAACGGCACGGTGAGCTTGTACTGGTTCCTCGGATGAGCTCCTCGACTTCGAGGTCGACGGACCGAGGTGTCTAGTGTTGGGAGCTGCGAGGTTCAAGCCCGCAGACAATAGTTCTCGTTTGTCCACAATTTGGTTGTCATCGTTGAGTTCCACATTTTTACCCTGCTCTCGAGCAATTCGTGCAAGCTCGAGGTCGGACACAGCCTTGAGCTCTGGAGGCTTGGTGATAGTGAGATTCGGACCCTGTGGCCCAACGACAGGGTGCTGCTGTGACGCAGCTGCGACGGTTTCTTCGTGCTGCTGTTCCGTCTCTTCTAGCAGCCTGCGGTAGAAATGAGCCATCCCCGTACCGAGACCTTTGTTTTTCTTCTTCTCAGCCTCTGTCACCTTCATTGTAAGAACAGCGTGTCTCTGCATATAATAGGATATACTCACCCTCCCGCCTCTTTTCTTCTTCTTCTGCTCGTCGGAGCTCCGCCATCTGTTCTTTGTAGGCTTGCGTGACGAAGGCCTCCTTGTCGGCAAATTCATCACCTTCAGCCTCCCGTTCTCGCTGTATCATCTTCTCCTCGGCCCTAAGATGATCAAGTCGTCGGGTAGCAGCAGAAGTTAGCAACCCATTGATATATTTGGGCTAATAACAGTCAGCTTGACGCAACTAATAGGAGATGATACTCACCTTGCGCTCTTTGGCGTCAGCTTCTTTAGCCTCCTTCTGACGTTGTTTTGCAAGCTGCATCTTTTCCCATACTTCGTCGTACTGAAAAACTGTCGAATCGATCCGTTGTTCCTCCTCTAGTTTCCGTTTCGTGGCTTTCGACATCTCGACATTCTGAGCAACTAACTGCTTCGTGACGCTCGTCTTGCCGGCTTTTGACGTAGAGGCGACCTCCACATCCTGGGTATCATCGTCTGCGAGGGCATCAAAAGCAGCAGGTCGTCTAAGAGGAGGGGCCTCGCCGAGAGACTTGTTTGCTTTCGCCTTCGAGTTGGCGAGAGAGAAAGAGACCTTCATGACTTGTCTTACGTAAACACTCATCACCGGGACTGAAAGCTTTGGCGAGGGTTCCTATTTTGGCCTCTCTTGTAGATCAACATGGCGCAGAGCACTTTCGACCGTAGACGAATCAACGGTCCAGAAGAGACTTTCCTTCCTGTATACGAGGACGAGGATGAAGACGTTGCTAATTTGATCATTGGTAAACCCAGGCCCGGAAGGAAGCCTCAGGATATCAGACCCATCTGTGAGTTCACCCTCTCCAATCTCCCCTTGCTCCTGCTCACTTCCAGATAGTCTTGAAGCCAGGACTCATCAGTCAGGCCAATGGTTCTGCCTACATAGAGACAGAGAACACAAAGATAGCTTGCGCAGTGTTGGTTTAGCCGTCAAGCCGTCACCGTAAGGTACTGACGCCTCATTAGGTATGGACCGCGACAATCAAAAAACACCGCATATAGCGAGAAAGGGAGGTTGAATGTGGAGGTAAAGTTTGCTCCATTCTCGTGCCGGAAGAGAAGAGCACCTATGCGGGTAAGTCAGGATGCGCCCAGTTCACAAGCCCGCTTTGTGCCAATATAATGTACAGGACCAAGAGGACAGATCTGTTGCCATTCAGATACAACAGGCGTTACTTCCTGCAATCCGCTTGGAGCTCTTTCCCAAGTCAACTATAGATGTTTTTGTTACCATCATTGAGAACGACGGTATCGAAGGGTGTGTCGCATCTGGATCAACCGCCGCCAGCGCTGCTTTAGCGGATGCAGGAATCGAGATGTTAGGGCTGGTCGTCTCATGCTCTGCGGTACGACAATTATTTTTATATACTTTCGCCACAGCTCATCCCTCTGTAGGCCGTTGTCGGAGAAGAAATATGGTTAGATCCGACGGAAGACGAAGCACAGATATCTGCTGGTAGTCTCATCTATGCCAGCATGCCCGCTCTGAACAGTGTCACGAGTGTTTGGCAGAACGGTCAGACTTCTGTTTCCGAAACTATAAAGGTAGGCCTCAGCTTCACTGCCTGGACAAAACAGCTCAGCATTGTACAAAAATAGTGTCTCCAGGCCTGTCAAGAACGATGTACCGATATCCATATTGTCGTTGCGCAGGCTCTTCTCGAGAACACAAAAACTGATTGAGGTGACTTTCTCATGTTGGAATGATTTCGCACCGCGACGACAGTTACGACACCCTCCTTTATACTTGCAGAGTCCAATGAACGCTCATTACCGCCCATGACATTGTCATGATCTTGCAACCGCCTCGAATGGGTTATTCTCCTTCGTCCAGCCTGAGGGTCCCCAATACTGGAAATCGCGACCTCGCAGATTTCACCTTTCAGCTTTGCATATGAGGGCGCTGTGCTCCTTGTCCCGCTCATGTCAACAACACTGTGCAAATACTACGCATACTGACCTGTGTACGCCCTGTGACGCTATCCCCACCAAATCCCACGGTCGTTCAAACTGTCGACCGGGATGAGCCGGCTCACATGTCTTGTTCCGAAAATGGTAAGTTCATTTGTACTTCAAGAGGGCCATGACTTTCAATGCATCTGGCAACAAGCTATGCTACCGTTATGGACATCCTTCGAGTCATTCAAACTGGGCGGACAGATGGCCCATCTTGGTACCGCCACCATGAATCCCCCTGAGCTCGTGCGTCGATTTTCCTCCAGATTCACTTCGCGCATTGCACGCCGCAAAGTACAAGGAGATCTTGCAGAATGGCTACGATGCCGAGAACTTGCATCGATTGCTCATAAGGGCTACGCTGCATGCTGCATCCCCCAGTTCTAACAACAGTACTCGTGTCCGCTTCCTGGACGTCCTTTCGTTCATAATCCCTTCCCCCTGCCTATTTCATAACTTGTATAACTTTTCCCCCTTCAATAAATCATTCAATCATTCAACATGAAGATGTTCTTATTCCGTACTGTCTGCATCTTCACCGCCGCTGTAGTCTCTTTTGTTAGCCCCGTATCAGGTGAGTAAACGTGATTATTTTCTCTAGCTTCATCGGGCTGATGAGTTGTTTGCAGCTACCCCTATGGGCTTATGGCACTACGCCATGATTGCGGAGGAACCTTCGGGCATACAAAAGCCTACAACGGTTCCCCCTACCCCAACTGCGGCCGTATCAATCATCGAACCACCTAAAGCCGCTGTACCCGTATCACCTACCACTGCTGCACCGGTGTTATCATCGACCCTCACTCCGGAGAATGCAGCTCATACGATCGAAATATCGTCGGAACGGCCGTCTTCACCTCCTGCCATAGTTGAATCGCAGGCTGCAGTGAGTATACCCCCTAATTGTATGATTTGGAAATGCCTCTGAACACCAGTCCCAGGAGCCACCTGCGCAGGCGCAGCCAAGTGCCATACTGCTCCAACAGAATGCTGCATCTGTCGTGACGAGTATCTCCGGGAGATACCTCGGGTTCACAATCCTCATCGCAGTATACTCCGCTGTCTGACATGTCTCGTAAATTTATCTCTATTATCCTGTCTCCTCTCGCGCTCTCGCTGTCGTGCTCTGTCTGTTTATTTATTGTCCTTCTTGCTATCGTTGCTTCACCTTGCACTGTATCGATACTTCTTCCTCATGGTGTAAGCCTATGCTTCACTGACCAATATTCTGAGGACTCCTCTGAATCATGTATACTAGTATTCCCATATTCCTAGATGCTGTCATGGGCTAAGTATTAGATTGCTGTAGATACGCCGTTATGTACTTCACCGTAGTAGATACTAGCATATGAAACCTCTGTCTTTCACTGGACTTGCCAAAAGGGTCGGGTTGTGTCTTCTCGATCGACCGATTGAACTCCTTGGCGCGGCGCTTGTTCTTGAGGTCCTCGGTCAATATCTGTCTCAAGACTCTCAACCCTGGATTCACTCACGCTTCCGCAACGACTAAGTACATTGTCACGACGTCTCTGGGCTCGGCATTCGACAGAAACGATCTTCCATACGAACACATGAACTCGCCCTTACGCGAAATCGTCTTTGATTCCGCTGTGAAATCACCAAGGAGCGCACATTCTCAGCCATATGCTTCACCTCCCTACTCTCGTTCCTCTCAGGAATCCGACGACTCTCTACGTGCCTTAGAGCTAACGGATGGACCTTTACTGGCGGAAAGTCCGCGTCCTTCACGAGGACGTTCCTATTCTGTCTCGGGATTTGATTTCCAGCAAGACCTGCTACCTCTCACTGCGAGTCTCAGTGAGCCGGAGAATGTGCACGAACATCGAGAGAAGCATATAGGTCTTGTCAAGGGTGCGTGCAACCTTTGTTCTGATATGCTCCTCATCTAACAAAAGACCGTTGAAGGCATTGCACTAGTAGTTGGGCTGCAGGTGCGTGGTGTCTTTACCATCCTAATGTAAACTTGGCGAGCCTGAGACGACAATCTAGATAGGCTCAGGCATCTTGTATGGTACTCTACGCTCTCGAACCAGTCACGTACTGATGATCGCGCGTGTAGCTCCTCTCCTGGCGTGGTTGTAGCAAATACCAAGAGCGTAGGCGCAAGTCTACTTGTCTGGTTACTCTCTGGAGTCCTTGCATGGACAGGTGCCAGCAGTTTCGCAGAACTTGGATCATCGATACCAGTGAATGGCGGTGCCCAAGCGTACCTGCAATATTCGTATGGACCATTAGTATCGTATCTTTTCGCCTGGACAGCGATATCCGCCCTAAAACCGGGTGAGTCGCACAGTCTCATGTGGTTCTTCCCTGTTACAACCTCATCCTGTCGCTAACATCAAAACCAGGCGGGAACGCTGTCATTGCCCTAATCTTTGCTGAATACCTGAACCGGTTATTCTGGCATACGACAAGTGCTGACGTCGCGCCGGATGCCATCCCTCAGTGGTCCATCAAACTCACAGCCGTTGTAGCTGTTTTGATTGTCAGCGTAATCTGCGTGGCAACTCCAACCCTAGGGACGCGTGCAGCCGTTGTATTCACTACTGTCAAGGTTCGTTGTTGTAGTCTCACTTACAATGCACCTGACATTGAGTATCTCAGTAGATTGTTGCTCTGGTATGTTTCAGTGTCTTTCTTCGCCTCCGGTGTCTTCGCAGCTCACCATGGCATTCACAGGTGTCCATAACAGTCCTTGGGCTAATTCAATTGATTCGAGGACGCGCATCAACCTCATTGACTGAACCCTTATTCGGTGATTCCAGTACAAGTCCCTCATCGTATGCTCTTGCGCTGTATTCCGGTCTCTGGGCGTTTGACGGTTGGGATCAAGCGAACTACGTTGGAGGCGAGATCAAGCGGCCGGAGAAGAATATTCCTCGAGCCATACACAGTAGTATGGCACTCGTTATGGTATGCATTTGTTCATGTTCTGAAATTGGCAAGGAAGGTGGTAACAATCCAATTTCAGCTGCTTTTCTTACTGGCGAACCTGGCATATTTCGTCGTACTGGACAAGGTATATGATTTTCATACGCGTTGTGTGAATTCATTGTATTTACACATTGCGCAGGCTACTGTGGGCCTCAGTAACACTGTTGCATTGGATTTTGGACGGGCGCTGTTCGGGCCAATCGGTGGCGCAGTATTCGCCTTTATGGTCGCATTTTCGTGTTTCGGTGCCCTCAATGGTGGGATCTATATTGTACTGTCCGATGACCATTCAATGTCTGACCATCTCTATACAGGCTCGTTTTATACTTCTGCAAGACTGATTTACGTTGCCGGAAAAGAAGGATATTTGCCGGCCTTGTTCGGTCGCCATAACAAGAGACTGCGGACCCCACTCAACGCAATGTGTCTCCAAGCTGCTCTCACCATAGCATTCATTGTCATCGGTGGCGGCTTCAGGTCTTTGATCAACTTTGCCGTGGTAGCATCATGGGCTTTCTACTTTCTTACGGTATGGCTCTCCATGTGGTTTAGCTTCGATTCCTGCTCATGTACGTCGCGTTCTCAGGTACTCGGACTTGTCATTTTGAGGATCAAGGAACCCCTCCTCGAAAGGTAACCAGGTTCTTCTCTGCTATAGTCATGAACGTCCACTCATATGCTTCACAGGCCTTACAAAACATGGATCACCACTCCCCTTGTATTCTGTGCGGTACGTCTTCTTGAGCATTCAATATAGTCGCCGACTCACACTTCGCTGCAGGTATGCCTGTTCCTTCTATGCATGCCTATCATTGCGGCTCCTTTAGAAGCCATCGCAGTTCTCGGTACGTCACGGACTATCCTCGCTCGGGCTAGCTCTAATAATATCGCATTTCTCCACAGGCTTTGTCCTCGTTGGGATACCTGTTTATTACCTTACGCAAACCGCCGATGGTGAAGAAAGACCGCTTATCATCAGTACGTTTAACTCCCTACATGCTATCTATAAAGTATGCCCGACCTAACGCCTAACACAGACTGGATCGTTTCCTTGTATGAAAGAATACGTGGCAAGTCCTCCCCCGGTGCAGGCTGGCAAGCAGTAGCGACGGAGGGCGATGAGAATGTAGAGATGTCTGAACAAGTCCGAATGTCACGGTAGTCATGACGGCGTGAGTCTTGTGCAGGTGCAGAGCATCTGCCACGTTTGTGTTTCTTGTTCTGTTTCGCTTTTCACTTGCCTGCGGGGATCTCGGTGTTATCTTAGGAACAGTTTAAGGGATACCCTAACTAATTGACCATCAGCAACGTACAGAAAACGCGTTTACCGCTTCTTGGCAGTTTCAATCCTCTTGACTGTATACATGCATATGTAAGCCTCCATTACTGTCGAATTGCGCTGTGGTACCATAACGGTACAACGTAGCCAAACAGTTCGCGCGACTATGAGCAATTCAGGTTTGGAAATGGCGATGAGGACGTGTCAGTTGCCTACTAATACAGAACACGTCGAATTATGCATGTACAGTAAGCCGGGAGTCGCAGGATTAGAGAAAGTAACAACGGGAAAGCGTCGGTCTTGCTCAGCAACCGGCAAGGTCCGCGCTATTTCGTGGATGCGGCCATCGATCGTATAAATACGACTGCTCTGGAAAGTAGACTTGACCAAGTACTATATACCTCCAGCCTCCATATCACCCGTAAGTAAAGGCATCTCCGTCGCACTTGTGCCAAGAGTAAACGTTGCCTGCAGTTGAACTCTGGATTCTATTTATCATTAACTATATCGCTATGGTGAGTGCTATAGCTTATCGCAGAAGGGGTGGCCTAGTCCTGATCGATATACTGTAGTCGCACACATACAAGTTCGATGTCAAGGTAAGTTCTGCATGGAGTAACACATCATGCTGCGTCGTAACTTCTATGGATGGTTAGATGACCTGTGGAGGATGCTCCGGTGCGGTCGAGCGGGTGCTCAAGAAGACGGAAGGTGAGTGCCATTGCCGCGCAGTCCGGTTCCAACTAACTCGGGTAGGTGTCGAGTCGTACGACATCAGTCTTGAGAAGCAGGAGGTGCTCGTGAAGGGCACGATCCCTTACGATACTCTCCTCGAGAAGATCAAGAAGACGGGCAAGGAGGTGGGTTCAAGAGCGCAGAGTGTCTCTGTCATCGACTGACCAGTAGAGATGTTAGGTTCGTTCGGGCACCACGCTTGAGTGAAGAGTGCGGATGCCGTTAGCCTCGAGATGATCTGTTGCGGCTTGCCAGATAGTATTGAATGAAGTCATTACCGATGCAGATCTCATGTACCATATGCAAAGCGTTGAATGAACGTCTCGTACAGTTTGGATTGACAAGTTGAAACTTGAGGTAGTCAGGGCATTATTGACCGGCCAAGACTGCGGCACAGCCTGGCACAACGCTGAGGAGGATGCTGAGCCCAAGCTGAGCCGCTCCAAGCGAAGTGTTTAGTCTGTTGAGTGAAAAAGGAGGAGTCAGGCGTGCCTGGTTTTGTCATCATCCTGCCTGAAATGGAAGGAGGTGCCGCAGTCGGCGTCGAAGAGCGAGGAGCCGCCCAAAGCCGCATCTTGCAGAGTTGGATGGAGGACATCGCAAAGGTGAAATATGTTTGGCGACATGTTCTTGCCTGCTTGCATAACAGCTGGTCTTTGTGCATCTTATCTGCGGACATCCCAGTTATCAAATCCAGCACACCCAACGCCGAACTAACATAGCGACACGTCCAGGCAACCCCGTGCCCCTTCCAGACCCCATACACCACATAGACTTGGCGCGAGCATCGCACGGCCAACCGGACATCCTTTATTGCAGGAGGGGAGAGTGTGTCGAACAGGTTTTGCGTCTCCAGTGCCCTTTGCACGCCATGCAAAGCGACGATGCAAGTGCTCTACTCACTCCCCGCGCTACGGGAAACCTGTCGCCTAACCCTTCCACTCCCTTGCTTCTCAACGATCTCCAATGGCTCACGGCATACCTCACGATCCATTCCCTCAGCGATGCGAGCAGGGTCTACACCTACATCTTATGGATAGCAATCGGCATCGTTCTCATGGTATTCAGCCTCGTTCATCATTTGGGGCTACGAGGGGGATACATAGGCGCGTATTGGACCAAGTGGGCCGTGCGGCGGAGAACATGGCGGAAGAAACACAGTCTGGCTATGGCTGCAAAGCTAGGCCAACCGCATAGACAGCCAAAGTCACTGCCGTCTAATGGGCAGATCCTCTCGTTAACCGCACTCGTCATTGGTACTTTGGCGCTGTCATATATTGGCCCTGATTACCTCGCCCCTGGATCGTACATTTGGAACGTCGGAAGCACACCCACTGCGAGTATCACCAAACGTGCAACCTATGACCCCGCCTTGTTTCTGCCCTTTCAGGCGAAGTACACCATTCCGAAAGCATGGTGGACCACTGCTGCTCGGACTGGGCAAATCGCATTTGCTTTGTTGCCGCTATGCGTCCTCTTGGTCCTTAAGATGCCCCCATTCGCTATCTTCGCGAATAGGTGCTTGACCGACTTGCATTTTGACAAGTTGGCTTTCCTTCATCGCTGGTGCGGAGTCCTTGTCTGGTTCATAACTACCATGCATGTTGTTTCTTGGAGTGTGCAGCTGGCGGATGAGACGAGGAAAGGCAAAGTATTGTACCAGTACGCCTTTCAATACCAGAAATTTATCTTTGGTTGGACAGTAAGTATAATCATGTTTCATCCTTTTCATACATTGGCTGAATGGCCCCAGGCATATGGTCTCCTCACAGCGATCATGGTTTTCTCTATCCCTCCGTTGCGAACACGCCATTATGAAGCATTTTACTTCCTTCATGTTCTCTTGGTCCCCCTAATGATCGTCATGTCCGCCTTACACCACCCGCCGGTTGCTCAGTGGTGCTGGGCTGCCCTTGCGGCTTGGGGCGCCGAACGTCTCTACCGCTTCGCTTGGTGGCTGTATGTCAATGGGCTCTTTGGCGGTGTAGGTCGTTCCTCATCGTTAGGTCCCTCGACATCAAGCTCATCGCAGGAAACCGTGGGGCAGCCTTTGGGTGAATCCTCTTCCTACGGTAAAGCATCGACAACTTCACTGTCAAACCCCTATCCTCCCATATCCACAGCAAATCGACCTGTTGTTTATGACAACGGGTACGTTCCCCCACGCGGATACTTCCATGCCGAGGTGCTACCTGGACGCACGGTGAGACTGCGCATCGTGACTCCTCGGCATCGGACGTGGGCTCCCGGTCAACACTTCCTGATCAACATTCCCGCCGTATGCCGCTTCACGACACACCCGTTCACAACAGCATCAGTTTGTGATCAGACAGCACCAACCGATGCGGGTCACGAAATTGTCTTCTACATCCGTGCGAAGAAGGGGTGGACGAAAGATTTGTGGGATACTGTTGCTCTCATGACCGCGAAAGGTCACAAACTCTCACCCGGTGAGAAGGTTCCGAACAGAGACTTGCCTCCGCACGGCGTCCTCCTTCGTGGATTCGTAGATGGACCGTTCGGATCTTCCAGGCGGGCAGCTTGGGGCGACTATTCAACGGCGGTAATCGTGGCAGGAGGGTCCGGTGTCAGCTTTGCGCTCTCTGTTCTGCAGTATCTGTGCTTATGCATGGCAGGCCGAGATGGTCGGGAACTTGGCGGACGCTCTGGCGGTTTTGGGAAGTTGGGTTTCAAGATGACGCGGGTCAGATTTATCTGGCTCGTCAGAGAATTTGGTATGCTTTATTCCTCTGAACATTCCCTCAGTCGTCCTGACTATATACTCTACAGCCCATATCCAATGGTGCGCTACAGCGTTGCGCAAGTGCATGACACTGCTACCTTCGTCGGAGTTGCGTATAGATATTTTCGTCACGAACACAAAATATGCTATGGCGCCTCCGCGACCCCTTGCACAGAAGCTTGAGAAGCTAGTAGCCGAAGAACTTGAGCCACCCACCCCTAGCTTCGTCAAGGACCGTTCCGACAAACGTGACAAACGGAGGTCTCGTAGTCCGTCAATATCATCCGTCGAAAGTGATGAAGACTCGGACAGTCTCGTTGACCTCAGCTACTACGAAAGCGACTTGGTAGCTGATCGCCAGGGAGAGCTGGGGCACGAAGAACACGCGCTTGACTTGACCAATTTCGATGACGACGACGACACTGCCCTTCCTGGGGAGGCACAACTGAATGCGACAATCAAGAAAGAAGCTCAAATACGCAGATCGTTCATCAAGAGAGCTTCTGTGGCCTTGGCCGCGAAACAAGAACTCGACAGACGAAGTAGTGCTATGTACGAGCAGCACCAGGCGACTCCGTCATCCGTGCGGTTGCTTGACCCACCAAAACCTTTGTCCGGTGCGCCCCCGCAACTCGAGCCTATCACCGAACACATCCGTTTGGCAGGACTCTCCAACACGTCCCAAGACATTGACCATCTGCGAAGCCCTCTGAGCGCCACGGATTTACAGACACCTACCAGCGCTGTCGCGCTCTTGGAGGGCCAACGACAACCCTTCGGCTCGCCTGTGTCTCCTCCGGGCCCATCGCGACTGAGCAACCCACCTTCTCGCGCCGAGACACCCAGTCGCCCCGTATCGTCCCGACCTGGTTCGGTGCTGTCAAATATGACTGCTTGGTCGGACGCTCACAGTCTCGCTGCGCTAGTGTCGGAAGCTGCAGCTCAAGAGCAAATTCGCGTAGAACTAAACGACACTGAGCTGGCGGATATTGGTATCGTGGCCGAGCGTGCACAAGCTGGGAAGCCAAAGCTGGACCGTATCCTTGCGGAAGAGGTGGAGCGAAGCAAGGGCGCTGTAGTCGTAGGCTGTAAGTCTCTGTCTCCTCGTTTTTCTAGCGCGAGAGCGAGAGGATTGATTGGTTTTTGCCTAGGCTGTGGACCTACGTCCCTGAACGCTTTGATGCGCAAGAGCATCGCGGCGCAGATCAACCCTGCGCGTATACGCAAAGGCGACATGCGCGGGTCGATTTCCCTTGTGGCTGAAGACTTTGGATATTAACCTCATCGCAGTTCATTCCAAACACATAGAACCTTGCTTATTCCTCCTGCCACTCCACTCATTCTGGACCGCCACATAGGCTCATTTACCTGCTTTTGTCACGTTTGTATCGGACTCACCATGGACTCTCATGCAACATTGAACTTTGACTTATTACCTCCAATTCGCCGACTGTAGAAGTAGCTACACTTTCGCTCCCTCTTGCATTTCTAGAATACTCGCTTAGTATACAGCTCGTTCTGACCTTGTAATCGCATTCATGCGACGGACTTGGTCTGTCTGACTGAGATGTGTAGTCAACAAGTTCAAGAGCTTACAAGTTCAAAAGTACTTACATGGTTCATTCTTGTTTGCACCTTACGTAGCATATCACTCGTCGTACCTGATCGTGATCGCACCGACAGACGATCGCTGAACGTCTATGAAATCATCTGCCCTCGAATTTCAGGCTTTCTAAGTATTTGGCGTGCACTCCTGGTTTGTACTGTCACGACGTCGTCTCGCACTATACTTTCGTTTCTTCGGCCTCTGCGCCCTCAGTTTCTACTATCACGTCCGGCGTTGGTATCGCATCTCGGTCCACGGTGGATCAATACAATGGCACAACCTCAGGCTGATCCTGCCATAACTGTTCCCGAAGGTTTCAAGCTACACACCGAAAACACTTCTCATATTCTGCTTCCAAACAACAACGAAGCATTTCTTAACCCTGTTCAAGAGTTTAACCGTGACCTCAGCGTTGCTTGCATTCATACGTGGGGTCAGATGGTAAACGAAGAGAAGAAGAAAAAGTGGGAGGCCAAGCAGGCTCGGAAGGCGGAGGGAAGTCATAAGCCCAAAAGGCAGAAAAGTGGGTACCCGCATGCCTCAACGGATTCTGTGACTGAGAGTAGGGTGACTTTGAATATATAGCAGACCCATCCGATTCAGCAGCAGCTGTAACGACTGAGCCCACCGCAGAAGGTGCGGCGGAAGGTGGTAACGATAAACTCTCCGCTGTTGAGAACAACTCGGCTCCAAAACAGGAGGTGAGAGTATGAGGTGACGAGCGACAAACCTGCGCTTTCTAAACACATTGATAGTACCAACCGTATCAATTTGTTATCTTGGAAGCCCTATCTGCAACAGGTTTGAGGTCAATACGCTATGCCAAAGAGATCCCCTCGGTGAAGTAAAGTTCTGCAACGATCTGCCGCTACGCTATGTTCACATATCCGTTGCTAGATATGTCATTGCAAATGATTTATCACCTACAGCAGCAGCCGCTATGAGGCGCAACGTTGAATTGAACGGGTTAGGAGAACAGACGCTCCCTGCATCGTCCGAAGACGGTGCTCAACCAAAAGTACGACCTGCGAAGGTTAGGGTGAATGAAGGGGATGCATGGTACGTCTTTATCTGCTACAGCTGCAAGCACGAGGGCTGAAAATACCCAGTGCGCTGATGTACAACCATCGTACAGACCGGGAACGTGTTGACGTAGTTGACTTGGACCCTTATGGTACCGCCGCACCCTTCATTGATGCGGCAGTACAGTCCGTCAAAGACGGAGGTAGGTTCTTCCTTAATATTGTAGTCGTATTGCGCTCAAGCAGCGATCTATTCAGGTTTGCTCTGTGTGACATGCACTGACTTGAGCGTCCTGGCAACTGCCAACTACCCCGAAAAATGGTTTGTCACGAAGTTGTCTATCCCTGTCATGAGTCAACACTGAGCGGCGTTCGCAGCTATTCAAACTATGGTGGTCTCCCTGTGAAGGCAGAATATTGTCACGAAGCGGTATGTGCCAATAGCACTCAATATTCCGGCCACTTACACACTGCCCATGACAGGCACTCCGTTTGGTTTTGCATACAATATCCACATCAGCCGCTCGCTATGGCCGATATATCCAGCCGTTGTTGTCCCTGTCAATTGACTTCTACGTTCGGCTTTGGGTACGTGTATCAACACAAGCCAACGAAGTAAAACGCGCGGTCAGGTATGTATCGGTGTTTCTTTCTTTGCGCTCATCTGGCATAATTACATCTGACTCTGTGCATAGCAAGACGTCTACGTACTATGTCTGCTCAGGCTGCCAATCGTTCTACGGTCAACCACTCGGACGACTGACCGAAAACGTGCACCCCAGTGGGAACGTCAATATTCATGTCAAAGCTGGCGTAGGCCCTTTGGTCGCTAACAAGTGCCCGGAATGTAATTCTACGATGCATGTCAGTATCGGAAACGTCTTGGCATTATCCGGCGTACTCACTCGACTAACGGATTATGCAGATTGCAGGACCAATGTGGTCTGGCGCGATACACGACCCTGAGTTTGTTTCACGAGTCCTGGGACACGTCGAGGCTAACGAGTCGAAGTATGGGACTGCGCCTCGTATGAAGGGCATGCTCACATTGGCCAGGGATGTAAGTCATCATCACCGACCGTAATATGTACAACAGCTATTGATTTCTCGCTTCACATACGTAGGAGTTCGACACGCCGTTCTACTTCACACCTTCCAGGATAGCAGGAACGTTCCACTGCACATGCCCTCCGTTGGACGACGTCGCGTAAGTCACCCAACCTCGCGCTCCAAATACAAGATCTGTCACTGAACTCGATGTTATCACCAGATCTGCTCTCCTTCACGCAGGCCACCGCGTGTCGAGGTCACACGCCCTGGCTGGTTCATTGAAAACCGATGCGCCGCGTGACATGATACACGACATCTTCCGATGCTGGATCAAGAAGCACCCAGTGAATAAAGAGCGTATCTCTGAAACGTCGCCTGCTCACCACCTGCTTGCTAAAGAGCCCAAGTTCGTACATGTGGCTTCTTGTACCTTCACTTCCGGCATATTGACAATGTACCGTATTTACAGGATCGAGGCGAACTTCAAGCGTCATCCGAAATCTGTGACGGCGGCATCGAAAGTGCACCTGGTGCGTTATCAGCAGAACCCGACTCCGCACTGGGGTCCTGCTGCAAAAGCCAGCTCGGGTGGTGGGAAACGGAAACGCGAACAGGCCGAATGAAGTTCTGGCACGCAGATTCACGACGGCGCGATCTCTTGAGAGTGTTGAGGAAAAAGCATCTCATCCAGTATCAGTACTTTACTGAAAAAACAAGACAAAGCACTAAACTAAGAGGGTTTGGCTGCGAAACCGAAACAAATGTGACTTGACAGGGCAAGCGAGGTATCGAAGAGAAGAACAATGACAAACGACAACAATAGCAGTAATAAACGAGTAAAACAACAATGTCAGAAACAAAGGGGACGTTAACCAAACGTTGAGAGAACCGAAAGCCATATCATGAAGACTGATTGAGAGTAGTGCCAGTGATCCAAGGATGTTTAAGCAAATCTGCAGCGGAAGGACGGGCTTCGTGATCTAAGTCAAACGTCCGGTTCAGGAAATCTTCAGCTTCGGGAGAGATATCTGGTGGAATAGTAGGCTTCGCAGAGGACCCAATCTGAAGAAATGCCGTCAAAAACTGAAGAAGCCAAATCGAACGGTATGGATCGTTTACCTTGAAGATGGCCTGCATCTGGGTGAGCTGAGCCCAAGGATGCTCACCCGTCAGCATCTCTACGACGAGGCAACCGATACTCCAGATGTCTGCCTTCTTCGTGTACGCGGTTTGCTTGACAACCTCGGGAGCCATCCAGAAGACGGATCCTTGGAGAGATGGCCTGTGAGCGCGGTTACCAGGTACGAGACCTACATCAATACAAGTTAGCCCTC
>JSYW01002960.1:0-11373 GCA_000787475.1 Lentinus polychrous
TCGTAAACCCGTATGTATGAGGAGTAAGTAAACGGAGTATATATTCTGTGTAGTGTCGGTGCGGTGCTGTAGTTGATTCTACCATGTCCGCGCCGAAATGTTTCAGCACCTTTGTGATGTCTTGAAGTAGCCAGTAGGTCTGTGTGCAGGTTTTGTAGCACCCAACTGGAGGCAGTTCAGACTAGCTAATCGCGCAGATAACGTAAACGCGGCGAAGGTGTGATGCGCTCAGACCACCAGTTGGGTAACCGTTCCGGTTGCTGATCAGAGCGAAATTGTTGGGATCCATCGCTGCCAGAGTTTCTGTACAGTTGGGATGACAGACCGTCGCAATGCATGCAGACAGCAATCCGAGAAGATGTCGAACAGGCCAACCGGCGGCAGATTGGTAAATTCGAGGGATGCATATGGATCGGAGGGTCGAAATGTTTTATCGAGGTGCCTGGTCTGGTCGCAGTTGCAAAGCGCAATATGGCGCCGGACGCCGGCGTTGTCGGCGCAGCGTGGGTATGGTGTCCGGCGACGGCGGTGGGTGCTGCAGACGAGTCCATTGGAGACGGCCGCTGCTGGGCCGCTCCCGGACGAGAGTGGGGACGGTGGTGAGCAGAACGTCAAGGGGGTCGGCGACAAGCTTAAGCCCTTGGCCTTGGCAGCGATGGAGAAAAGTATTGGATAATTGATTATTTTTATTTCGGGGTATGGGTTGACGCCGGGAGCCGATATTGGGCGGGGCCGGACCGGCGGTGTGGGCGCCAGTGAGCCGGCCGGGGGAAAAGGCAGGCATTGGAATAAAACGAGGCCTCGCCCAGGCCGGTTTGTGTTCTGCCTCTGCTACTTCTCGTCGTCGGCCACCGTTCGACCTCCATCCGCTTCTTGCCCTCCTCCTCCTTTTCTTTGGACACTCTTTTCTTCATACCACGACCTCTGGTCTCTAATTCCTGCTCACGATTGTCACCATCTGAATCGTCGTACAGCTATCATCCCATCCCCGCCCGGCCGCTTTTGCCCAGCATGAGACGGTGGTGCTCAGCACTCCTCTCGGTGCTTTCGCTAGCCTCGCTAGCTCTCGCATCGCCATATCGCGACGACCTCACCGACTACAACATCAACACGAACCAAAACGCACAGAACCCGCTCGAGTACACCACCACAAAACGCAGCAGCTACACACCCTCGCCAGAAAACTGGCGAGAGCTCCCATTCTACACCATCCTTCTCGACAAGTTCGCCGATGGCGACCCGTCGAACAACGACTACTTTGGTACCATGTTTGAATACGACTGGCGGGAGACGCAGTTGCGGGTCGGCGGTGATCTCAAGGGTTTGGTCTCGAGGCTCGATTACCTCCAGGGAATGGGTATCAAGGCAATTTTCATCTCTGGTACTCCTTTCCTGAACATGCTGTGGCAAGCGGACAGTAAGTATTGCTTTTTGATGGCGGTCTGGCGTCGCACTCATTTGCCACCTCATCTCCTCAGGTTACTCTCCTCTGGACCAGACCGTACTGGATCCTCACTGGGGTACTCTCGCTGATTGGCGCAATGTCATCGACGAAATCCATGCTCGTGGAATGTACATCATGGCCGATTTCACCGTCGGTACCATGGGTGACTTGGTCGGTTTCGACGGGTAAGACGCACCGCTTTTTCGTGCGCGTTCCCGCTTTCTGACACACAGACAGTTTCTTGAACACGTCTGCTCCCTTCACCCTCGACGAGCACGACGCCGTGTGGAAACAGCCCAAGTATGCACCTTGGGGTTTCGACCAATATAAGGATTTCGCGGTATGTGGTCTACTCTCTTCTTGAAACTCGACATAGGCTCAACAAAGTGTGTCGTAGATTGACAATGCCTATAACGATTCTTGCGTACTCCCTACCTTCTGGAACAACGACGGTACGGTCGTCAACATTGGAAAGACCCAGGGTTGCAAGGCGTCCGACTTTGATCAGTACGGTGACATGGAAGCTTTCGGTGTCCACCCCGACTGGCAACGTCAGCTCTCCAAGTTCGCCTCTGTGCAAGATCGTCTCAGAGAATGGAAACCGGATGTCATGGCGAAGCTCCAGAACTTCGCATGCATGGCCATCACTGCTCTCGATATTGACGCCATCCGTATCGATAAGGCCACCCAGGTCACCGTCGACGGAATGGCGCAGTGGGCTTCGCATGCGAGAAAGTGTGCTTCCGACTTGGGCAAGAAGAACTTCTTCATCCCGGGTGAAGTCACTGGTGGTGACACCTTCGGTTCTCTTTACTAGTAAGTCTCCATACAAGTTGTACCAGAATTGCTCGCTCATCAGTTGCGTACAGTGGTCGCGGACGTACTCCGACACAACTCCCCCCTGGTTTCCTGGCGGCGGCAAACCTCACCGCCGACCAGAACCAGTACTTCCTTCGTAACGCTCCCCTGAACGCCCTGGATGGCGTCGCGTTCCATTATTCAATCTATCGCTCCCTCACTCGTTTCTTGGGAATGGACGGTAATCTGCAAGTCGCTTTCGACGTCGACACCAACTTCATCACCGCTTGGAACCAAATGTTCGTCAACAACGATTTCTTGAACCCCAACACGGGCAAGGTCGACCCCAGGCACATGTTTGGAACCAGTAACTTCGATGTGTTCCGTTGGCCCAGTTTGGAAAACGGCACTCAGCGTAGCGTGCTCGGTACGTTCGTTGCGACCCTTGTGATGCCAGGTATTCCTTTGGTATGTCGATGGTATTTCTACTTGTGATCGCTTTGTGCTGAACATTGCGTAGTTGTTCTACGGCGAAGAACAAAACTTCTATTTGTACGATACTGGTGCTTCTAACTATCTCTATGGGTATGTCTGCATGTTCTCGCTCGCGTTCTTTGTTGCTCAGTCTATTCTTCAGACGTCAAGCCATGTTCAGTAACACCGCTTGGCAACGACACGGCTGCTACGCCCTTGGCTCTGACCAATACTTCAATATGCCCATCGGTAAGGCCATGTTGGGCTGCCAGGACAGCTGGAACTCGCTCGATCACTTCGACCCCACCACCGAGACCCGTCGTATCTTCCGTCATATGTTCTACCTTCGTACCGTCTACAACGCGCTACAGGATGGTTTCAACCTTGTGCAGCGTGGTAACTGGACGTACTTCATCCAGCGTCCCGGTTCCAACCAAACCGAGACCGAGATGGGTATGTGGTCCGTCACGCGTTCCGCCATCGACACCGTGCAAACCCTCTCTGGCAACCACACCGATCAAATCTGGCTGTTGTACTCCAATGAGAACCGCACAACCACATACGCGTTCGACTGTAAGGGTGCCAAGTGGATTCCTTCACCGTACCCGGCTGGTGTCACGGTTAGGAATCTGTTCTACCCGTATGAGCAGTACACTCTCGCCGAATCGCTCGACTCGTACTACCACAATGGTACCGCGCCTCATACCGGATGTGTCCCCAGTGTCACCATGGACGCGTACAGTTTCAAGGCACTCGTGCCCGTCGAAGAATGGGTCGCGCCTCTTCCGATGATCACCAAGTTCAATCCTGGGCACGACGCACGTCTTCACGCGGAGTCCGGCGATACGAACGCGACCACCGTCGACATCTCATTCGAGTTCAATCAGGAGATGAACTGTAACAGCGTGACGAGCTCTATCTCGTTCAATGTCTCCTCTTCGGGCAAAGGTGGCAACCCGTCCATCAATCAGAATAGTATCAAATGTGGCAAGGTTGATAACCCCAGTACGCCGATCGTACCTGGCGTTGATCCGTCCGCTTGGTCCTGGTCTGCCACGCTTCAGAACGTCCCTGATGGTATTATCACCATCACCGTCAAGAACCCCACGACGGAGGACGGCTCCGCATCCACTGGCTCCACGGATCACTTCATGATTCGTAAGGGGTCGTCAAAGAACGTCCTCGTCTTCCCCGATCACGATTATGACAACGACGCCTTTGGGTACACCGATGGCAAGTATACCTTCACGCACAATGCCCTTGGTGCCGATAAGTTCCGTTACTCCTGGAACTTTGGCAAGAACTGGACGGAATGGAAGGACTGGGAAGATCAGACTAGCATCGACGGTAGCGTCTTTGACGGCGATAAGAAGGAAAACTTCTGGGATGGTCAACACATTATGGTGCAATGTAAGTCCAACTTGAGATGCATTACGCCTCTGACTGACAATGTATGTTATTCGCAGACTGGAGTCAAGCCGCCCTTTCCGCCGCGCACGTCGTCCACGCTGACCGCGGTTATGGCAAGCCTCGTCGCGTTCCCCAATTCTTGGCCCGTGGTCCTTTCAACGACTGGGGTTTCGATCAGGGTACACCCGCGCAAATGGAGCACAACGACGATGGTAAATGGGAGCTGGAGATCATGGCTACCTGGCCTACCTACGTCCAGCTGAACGTATGGGGCTACGACGATTATTACTACGGTGATGTCGACGGTGACGGTGTCATGGATCGTCTCCCGCCCAACACTGCTGCTCCTAACTACCTCAACATGTCGGCTCCCCCTCATCCTCATTTGGCTTGGGCTCTCGTTGTGGACGATTCGACGTTGACATGGTCTCTCGAGCCTCGCGGTCAATCCGCCGTCGGTGCTATCATGTACGCTCTGCTTCTCTCGATTCCTCTCATCACCGGTACCCTCGCCGTCGTTATCTTCATGTGGTCCTTCTACGGAATCAAGTACAACAAGTGGGGTGTCAAACCCAACAAGGAGACCAGCTACTTCCCCATTATCGGCTCTCTCGGAAACAAGTCGAGTTCGAAGGTGAACGAGGCGGGTTCTATCTCCGAGAAGGGATTGTTCGGACACCACCATAAGCATAACCAGGATATCATCGGTTGGCCCGAAGACAAGAACAAGCGTCGCAAAGTCCTCATCGCTACCCTCGAGTACGAGATTATCGACTGGAAACTCAAGGTCAAGATCGGTGGTCTCGGTGTCATGTCCAGTCTCATGGGTAAGGCGATGACGGATGTCGATCTCGTTTGGGTCGTTCCCAAGGTCAAGGACCTCGAGTACCCTCCCGGCGAACCCGCTGAGCCTATTGAGGTGATCATCTTCGGCGAGCCCTACCTGATCGAGGTCGAGACGCACGTCTTGGACAACATCACCTATGTCATCCTCGACAGTCCCGTCTTCCGCGCTCAAACCAAGGCCGACCCGTACCCCGCTCGTATGGACGACTTAAGCTCTGCCATCTTTTACTCGACTTGGAACCAGGCCATCGCCGCTACCGTTCGTCGCTTCCCCCTGATCGACATCTACCACATCAACGATTACCACGGCGCTTTGGCTCCCATCTACTTGCTCCCTAAGGTCCTTCCCGTCTGTTTGTCGCTGCACAACGCCGAGTTCCAGGGTCTCTGGCCTCTCCGTACAAAGGAAGAAATGAAGGAAGTCTGCTCGGCGTTCAACATCAGCAAGGAGCACTGCACGAAATACGTCCAATTCGGTAACACGTTCAACTTGCTTCACGCCGCCGCCTCCTTCATCAGTGTACACCAAAAGTCGGTCGGTGTCGCCGGTGTGTCTGACAAGTACGGTAAACGGTCTTGGGCTCGTTATCCCGCTCTGTGGACTCTCAAACACGTCGACTCTCTCCCTAACCCCGATCCTACCGATATCGCGGCTTTGGATGAGAACCCGGTTAACCTTCGTGATATCCAGATTGACCAGGTTGCGGAGTCTGAGCGTCCTGAGCATAAGCGACAGGCGCAAGAGTGGGCTGGCATCAAGCAGGACCCTAATGCCGATCTGTTCGTGTTCGTCGGTCGTTGGTCTAAGCAGAAGGGTGTCGATATCATCGCCGATGTCATGCCGTCAATGTAAGTGTTTCATTTGGCCTCCTGATACGTGTATCGTCTAATCTATGTGACATCTAGTCTCGAGAAGAAACCCACCGTCCAACTGATCGCTGTCGGTCCTGTTATCGACTTGTATGGTCGTTTCGCCGCCGAAAAGTTGAACCGTCTCATGGAGCTTTATCCCGACCGTGTCTACTCCAAGCCCGAGTTCACTGCCTTGCCGCCATACTTGTTCAGTGGTGCCGACTTTGCTCTGATTCCTTCTCGTGATGAGCCCTTCGGTTTGGTCGCTGTCGAGTTCGGTCGTAAGGGTGCCCTTGGTGTCGGTTCTCGTCTCGGTGGTTTGGGTTTGATGCCTGGTTGGGTACGTTTTCAGCCTCTCTCACTCCGTGTAGTTTGGTATTCTAATGTGTCGAACAGTGGTTCCCTGTCGAGTCTACGTCTACGGAGCACATGATCTCGCAGTTGACCAAGACTATCAAGATGGCTCTCAAGTCTACGGAAGAGGAGCGTGCGATCCTTCGTGCTCGTTCCGCCGTCCAACGTTTCCCCGTCGTCGAATGGCGTCAACGTATGGAAGACTTCCACAAGCGCAGTATTACCATTAGTCGTCAACTTGCTGGTCCCAATGCATGGCGTGCATCCGACTGTGACGGTGGAGGAGCACGACCCATCGGCGATCATGATGATTGGAACCCCGAGTACCAGGCTTACCCCTCTCAACCGGCATGGGATACTCGCAGCGTCAATGACAGCCCTCGATCTGCCGTTGGTCCTCCTTCATCCCCTGGTCAATGGAGTCAAGAGACATTGACCCCAAGCGGCGATCAGCTTACTGCTCCCCCTCGTCTCAATGCCGATGGTAACCGTGCTTCATTCACCACCGATGTCTCCGACAACGAGAGCGACTACTTCTCGCAACGCAATAGTACCGCTCCTTCTCAACCCAACTACGGTAACTTCTTGGAGAGGGCTAACAAGACTATCGCTCGTGATCAGAAGGGCGTTCCTGATCCTTTCCTCGATGCTGCTCCCACTCGACCCTTCGGTGCTCACTCTCGTGCCTCCTCGGTAGAGTCGATCGCGTCTATCGTCAACGAGAAGCAGGATTCCCCACTCAACAAGGCCATCGCGTCCTTCACCGATGCCGATGGTGGCGTCGTGCACGACTTCGTTTCTAGGCTCCAGAACCTCAACTCGCATAACTCGAAGCACGAACTGTCCATTGAGAAGTTCCTCACGAAGAGTGAGGAAGCCTTCTTCGATAAGGTCAAGAAGGACAAGTTGTCGAGTGCCGCCAGTATCAGGTCGTCGCGTCGCGAATCCGTCTGGGGAACGCCTGCGCCCTCCACATTCGATCACTCGAGACCTTCGTCACCCATGGGCGGATCTTCCTTCACCGATAATGTTGATGGGTACAGCGGACCTCTCCCTACCGGCAACGATGAGGTTATCATGACTGGTCTCCAAATCGCCATGGCTCGGGAAATCTTCGGCTGGCCAATCTACACTATCATCATCGCTGCCGGCCAGATGTTGGCTGCGACGAGTTTCCAGATCACCCTGCTTTCCGGACAAAATTGGCAGACTGACATGCAGCTCTACGTTCTCGGAGGTGTCTTCCTCGCCGCGTCCGCCGTTTGGTACACGCTCTTCCGCTTCAAGCCTTCGGTCTATGTCCTCGCTGCCCCTTGGCTTTTCTTCGGTCTCGCCTTCTTCCTTATCGGCCTCCCGTCTGTCGCATCAGCGCTGCATCCCGCTCACACCGCACTCACCAGTGCTGCCACATGGGCCTATGCAGTTGCTTCGGCTGCTGCGTTCCTGTTCTTCGGTCTCAACTTCGGTGAGGAAGCCGGTGCGGCTACGGAAGTCTGGATGATGCGTGCAGTTATCGTGCAAGGTTCTCAACAGATTTGGGTCGCCGCTCTGTGGTACTGGGGTAATCAGTTGGCTGGCGCGAAAGCGGACAACATCACGCCTTGGTGGATCTGCCTCATCGTATGGCCCCTTGCCGTCATGAGCTTCGTGTTCGCCTACCTGATGTTGTACGGCTTGCCTGGTAAGTCACCGTACATGCCTTGAGTTTATGATGTCGCTAATACCGCGATTGCAGACTACTACCGCCAGACACCTCCCAAGGTGCCCAACTTCCTCAAGACTCTCTTCCGCAGGAAGATTGTCCTTTGGTTCCTTGGCTCCGAAATCCTGCGTGACTACTGGTTGAGTGGAGTACGTATCAGACTTTGGTCACCTCACATGCAACATAACACTGACCTGATTTAATAGCCTTACGGTCGTAACTGGAGCTTCCTGTGGTCTGTGCCCATCCCCAAGTGGCAGATCTTGCTCCTCGTCATCGCGTTCTTCATCGGCGTTTGGGCCCTCATGCTCGGTGTTCTGACATGGTTGAGTAAGACTCATACATGGCTGCTCCCTGTGTTCGCGGTTGGATTGGGTGCACCTCGTTGGTGTCAGATGTTGTGGGGTACCTCGTCTCTCGCTCTCTACATCCCTTGGGCCGGAAACGCAGGACCCTACCTCGGCATTTCCCTCTGGCTCTGGCTTGGTGTGCTCGACGCTATTCAGGGTGTCGGTCTT
Organism: Lentinus polychrous; assembly: GCA_000787475.1. Lineage (NCBI taxonomy): Eukaryota > Fungi > Basidiomycota > Agaricomycetes > Polyporales > Polyporaceae > Lentinus > Lentinus polychrous. The sequence goes on from JSYW01002960.1 coordinate 8,399, forward strand.
GGTATGATCCTATTGCAGACCCTCTCTCGACTTCACGTCTGCGCCACCTTGGCCTTCGCACAAATCATCGGTTCGATATGTGTCATGATCGCACGAGCAACCGCGCCGAATAGGATAGGACCTGAAAGTGTCTTCCCTGACGCAGCCAAGTGGGACTTCCAGGACGGTTTGAAGGGAAGTCCATTGGCGTCGGCACCCTTCTGGGTCGCGATGGTGTGCCAGATCGTTATTGTCATTGGATACTTCTGGTTCTACCGAAAGGAGCAACTTGGTATGTTACCTTCGTCCCCCGTCCCGTTCTACTGTATACTGATCACTTTTCCTCTTCTAGCACGCCCATGATTACGACCTAGAGTACTTATGAGTAGCATCATTGTGAGGAGGGGTTTGACGTTTAGATTTATATTGCACAGCTACGGACACTTTTATAGTACATTATATCTTTCGGGGATTATCCAACGGACTGTGACTATTATGGACTTCCTGTATACTCGTTACCTTGGTCGCTCTGGCAAACACACTCGCTACGGTTCCTCTTTCTCTTTTTCTCTCTTTCCCGTACACTAGCAAACAATGAATACTGCAATGGTTTTTATTCATGCTCTTCAAAAACAATGCCTAAGATGCGATGAAGATTACGACCGACGGGGTATGTACTCTATACCTATAGTGAACCTCAAACCAAGACGAAACCAAGTAAAGCAAGTTGCTAAAATACCCCTCTTTTACCCTTTAATCGTAAAGTCTGCGGATGACTTGAAATATCCGTAAGGACTCAGGACTCTGCCCAAGCCGGGATGAACTTCCAGTTGGTACCCTTCGAACGGGAACGCCTCGCCGTCGATCGAAAGACAGCTCATCTTGGACAATGGCTCTACACGATAAGCAACGGCCTTGTAGTATCGTTTCTGCATGTGGTGATGGAAGTGATGGAAGTTTTGAGTCAAAGAGAGGATTGACTAGGTATCATCATCACTTACGCTTGGCCTCCAGAACGGTGCGCCTTTCTCTGATCCATCCATGATCTTCACCATTTCACCTCTTGTTGTCTGGAACAAACTAAGTCAACCAAAGGGAAGGCGCAACAGATCAGTTGGACGGAACAAACCAGCTCTTGTATCACAACGTCGATAAAACCATCGTTCGGCTGTGAGACTGGGAATTCCATCAAATCGCGAGAGACGAGGGGTCCTTGCCCAGCATAGAAGTAAGATACTGGCTTGTCGATGGTAATCCATCCTTCATCTTTCGAAGGGTCTTCGTCCGCGTATCGTAGAGGCGGAAGGCTGGTCGATGGTTCTTCCGAAACGACGCCGTCCTGGCTCGCGCCGCCTGCAGACTGGTCTTTGACGGATTTCTCCACTGACTGGGCCATAGCTTTCTTGTCTGATTCGGCCACTTTGATTTGAACCTTGATTGGACAGGCACGTTTCTGCACGATGGATCTGACATAGCCATATACAAAGCGACTGCAAAGAGTGTGAGTGGGTTGGGTCTGATCATACGACTCGGAGGACAGGAGACAAAGCAACCTACTTGCTACCCATGAATCGAAGGTGTTCGGTCCAGAGGTCCAATTCGGCCATCAGACCCATACACTGCGAAAAGTACGAGATGTATCGCTTCCCATTTTGCATGATCGAGAAGAGGTCAAGTGGCATAGGTTTTCCTGGTGAAATTTGTTAGCAATAGGTGAAGCGAGGCGATGGCTCGGCTTCGAACCTTTTATTGCGTTGAGCGCCGCTAGTGACACATCAAGTCCGTCCTGCAGATGTTCAGAACGCGTCTAAGACCAGTGGATGATCCGCTCACATTCAAGCCTAGTATATTGAGGGCGAGACCATTTCCAGAGCCGGTAGGTATTGGGGCAGCAGGCAGCTTCAGAGCTTGCACTGGGTCTTCATGCTGTGCAAGTCCGTTCAAAATCTCATGGAGGAGACCGTCACCAGACATGGTAACTATAACATCATATTTAGAGAGGTCGAGATCCTTTGCAATCTCTTCTGCATGCTTGCTGTGAGTGGTGACTATCAACGTCATCTTAGTATTCTCATTCTCGGGGGGGGAAATCGCACGTAGGTCGGGATACATACACGTCACGTCGAGTTCGCATCTGGCAGCACGCAGCAGAGGTTCTATCTTCTTGTGGTAAATAGACGCAGCTTTCCCCTGTGATCGTCAATGTCATAGGAAGAGATACGACTCTCAGTCCTCGCAGTGGGCATACATTAGTGGAGGCAAGACTCACTGGACCACTGTGAGGGTTGACCAGCAGTTTCAGCCGACGTCTTGGTTGCACGCCAATATCTGCACATATTCGGCTTCGATTGAGTACATCTGTGCCTCATAAGGCAACGAACTGACCTGCATAGGCAGCTTTCATGATGGACTCGACGAGAGCCGTTGCCTGCTGTCTTTCAGCCTCCTGAACATGGCCAGTCAGGCGCAGAAGGGACGCCGAACCCTTCTTCTTCTTCTTCGCCAGCAGAGATATTTCCAGGGCATCGTCGCTTTGCAACTCAGCCCAGACGACATTATATAGGGGTACCTCGATGGAGGACCATTTCTCTAGCAACACACGCACATCAAGGTAAGTCGAGATACGACGTTAGAGAAACAACATCACTCACTGTCACTAGGACGTCGGACGCGTAAAGACGCGTCGGTCAACGTGATGGTCGTGTCGCGACCATCACCCTTGAGGGTAAGCTGCTGAACTACTCCCGGTTGGCTCATGGGTCAGAATTCCGCGTCCCTGCCAGTGTTCGTTATGCGCGACGAGTCGGGCTTCAAGAACGTCAGTGTTCGCGTATCCTCCGCCCGCAGCGCGATCGGCGAGAAGCTCCCGGGGGTTGTCGCACTCGGCGGCAGCCTTATATATGTGCGTCAATACGCTAACGACTTTTCCTTGGCTACGGCCATGATACCTCCTGTCTATAGCTACATACCCTTGTCAATACGAACTTCTTCTCGAT
>JSYW01002962.1:0-20098 GCA_000787475.1 Lentinus polychrous
TAGAACGGCTGGAACCGAGACTATCAGCAGCTGCTGTTTCGGGATCGACACCAAGTTGAAGGATGCCGACGTTATTCCGGCAGTCAGATGACCTTCAATGCATCTGAGTAAGTAACGGTCACGTAGCGGGTTGACCACTGGTACTTAAGTACTGGACATTGGAACCTCTCTTCTCACTTTGCAGATTGATTTCGGCACTCCTAGATGAATTGAACTACACTGTAACACCTCCATTCACGGGACAGACAGTTGGGGCTCAAGCCCAACTTGGCGAGACGCACAGTAAGTCAAGAGCCATTCGTGCTTTGTGGTGAGTGGAAGCAACGTCCAGCTATCCCACTTCCCTGAAACTCTTTTCTTAGAATACATTGCCTCATCATCAACATGGCACCCATCAAACTGGCTATCATTGGGGCCGGTCCCTCCTCTTTCTATGTCGCGTCCCGGCTACTCTCCTTGATCCCACAATCTAGTCCACACTACTCCTCCCTGCGGATTCACATGTACGACCGTTTGTGGGCACCTTATGGTCTGGTCAGGTACGGAGTCGCACCCGATCACCCCGAAGTTAAGGTATGTCATATGGTTCCGTCCCATGTACGCTCTGAGTGCAACTGCCATTTGAAGAATTGTACCCACAAGTTCGATGAGGCGGCCAATGACCCTCGTCTGCGCTTCTTCGGAAACGTAAACATTGCCACTGCACCCTCCGTAGCACCAGTACCCTACTCAACGCCTCTCCCATTGAGATCCTTGTTGGCCAATTATACACATTTGGTGTTATCGTCCGGTTGCACCTTACCTTCACTTCATCCTGCCTTACCTCCGTCAGAAAGATGCGTTCCTGCTCTTTCCCTCGTGCATTGGTACACTCAACATCCCTCGGTAGCCTCCAAGCCGCCTCCCCCGCTTGAGAAAACGGAGCACGTCAGTATCATCGGACAAGGAAACGTATCGCTGGACGTGGCCCGTATGCTGCTAACGCCGCCCTCGACGCTCGAGAAATACGATGTCCCTGAACCAGTCTTGGAAGTCCTCCGACGTTCTGCGGTGAAGCATGTCTCCATTATTGGACGCCGAGGGCCTTTGGAAGCGGCTTTCACCACGAAGGAACTCCGGGAGATGATGAACTTGGAGGATTCTTTCCTGGAACCTATCAATCCTGAACACCTCGCGATACCGGAAGGAACGCAACTGACGCGGCAGCAGAACCGTACTATGCAATTGTTGCAGAAGGGATCGAAGAACAAGCCGGGGTCGGTTTCGAAATCATGGTCGCTGGACTTCTTCTGCTCGCCTATTGGACTTGCACCTCCCGATCCCTCAGCACCAGATGCCGCATCGTCTGCACGGCCATACACACTGTCGTTAGCGCATACCACTTTGACGTCTGACAAGAAGGCTATACCTACAGGGGAGACCTCTACGTTGCGTACTTCCCTGGTGGTAACTTCTCTTGGACATCAAGCAGAGCCATCGTTGCCCTGGTACGATCCTTCGTTGAAGCATGTTCGGACTGTTGGTGGACGAGTCGTGAACGATCAGGGGCAGACGGTCAAGAATGTTTATGCAAGCGGATGGGCAGCTATGGGTGCACGCGGTGTACTCGCGAGCACTATGCTGGACGCCTATTCTGTTGCAGACACAATCCTCTCAGACGCTTTCCCGGATTCATTTAGGAAAGAGGGAGATGTCCTGGCGAAGGCTACTGCTGGATCATGGAGTGATATGGTGGAGGTTATGGCTAGGGCTAGTGAAGTCAACCCGGAGAGCATTCCTGCCGAGATCGAGGAAGCTAAAAGGGCAGGAGAAGTCACCGATTACAGTGAATGGAAGAAGATTGATGCTGAGGAGGTACGACGTGGGCAGGAGAAGGGTAAGGAGAGGGAGAGGATGGATTGGCTGGCGGCAAAGGCCTTTCTCGACAAATCAAGGACATCATTGAAGCCTTAATCATTTCGAAGTTCGGTGTCTTGTGGGACAGTCAGAATTGTCGCTAGATACTACAATCAACTAATGCACCACTCCCAACGGTAGCTGCATGAGGTTCGAACGTATTATAAGGTGCATTCAGAGTGTAGCTTCCACGACTATCCTCGTTGTATCTCTTGGAATATATGAAATAGATGCCACACCCGTACGATGGATCCAGAGGTTGCTAACTACGTGAGTTGCCCGAACGGGACGCATGTAGGTGTTGCAAGAGTCTGCGATCGGGATCGTGGAGCTCGGCATTTCATGTGCACGAATGGCACAGGTCACTGCCGCACTGCGGCCCTTCGATTACATACTGAGTATACTCATCTTTCTTCCCTACTTTCATCTCCTGCAACCGGGTTATAGTGTCGCAAAACCATTCCTAATATTTCCGCACGATTCGAGCATCTTATATATTTCTGTGAATTTGGGTCTCTGGGTTTTCTTTATACTGTGCACAAATGGCTTCTTGGTAGGTTCCGACTCATGAATGGTTTTGACGGAATAAAGTACCAACCTCTTGTCGCCTCTAGGTATGACTATCTCTCGTTAACAATTGTGCGTGCACTTTTCTGTACGCATGTCAGCAGTGCATGATGGACATCGCCAGACAATAGCCTTGACCGGTGCGGTCATTTGGGGGTCGATGAGTATTTATCAAGCTCTGAACAATGTCAAACGTTCTGCAAAGCAACGGTGCGTACTCTATGAGATCCCCTTTGCACAGTGTCGTGTACGAGACCCATGTCACAGGTTGCAAAGTAAAGGTGTCAATGTCTCAAAACACGGGGTGTCCGTCAAGCGTGAGAATCGACTTGTGGACCGCGAAGCATACATGGATGCTACACAACGGTGAGCTTCAGTACAACCTTGGGGAATCACTAACTAATTCGGACCCCCTTCGTTTCCCACTCAAAGCGGTTTTGTCAAAGCCCTTCATAATGCCTACTTCGGACCCGCACCCGAAGATTCAATGCACGACGCAGCTCCTGCTGGCTCCTCACGCCGATCAGTACGGGACAGTGACGCAGAGAGCGCGTACAGTAATATCAGCGAGAAGCGGGTCAAAAAGCACGGTTCTCGAGGTGACATTGCACGTTGAGGAGATGTTCGGGTCGTGCCTGGCGAAGGAAGCTTCAGACGTCAGGCTTGCCTAGCCTTGCATCATGAGGCGTATTTGATTGTATGGACATTACATTCTACCCGTCAGGGTCACGAACTCGGAATACCGCTGAGTGCTGCGTATGAACTCGATGATAGACATTGTTGATCGGCCCACTCATATGCTCGAGTACTAGGGAGTTCGGGGTGTGCGGAATATGAATAGTGAAGTGTAGAAACAAACAACCAAGTCTGTAACTATGTACCTAAGGTACTTTGGCATGGGTTTAGCTGCATGCATATGTACCAGTTGTCTCCCCTCCAGTACGTCACGGACTCAACCACGGATCAACGAGCAGTTGGTCTGTCTCCGTACATGGGTGGAACCGCAAAACGGCAGAAGCAATGGTTGAAAGTACGTATTGAGTCGCTGAGAGCCGTCGATGTCCTCAAAATGGATGGTTCTGTACGTCAGTGCTAGCTGGACAAACTCGACACCCGAGGCCCGAATACGTCGGCTGTTGGGGGTTCTAGTAGTGCAGAATGGGCAGAGAATCTTGGAATATGTGTATTAGGAGCTGGAGGGAAGTGATTCCGAGGGATTGACGACGGAAAACTAGTTGTGCGATTTGTAGACAGCAAGACCGATCAAGCGATTACCCACTTCGTAGGGTAGCAATGTGAGCGTACAAACTCAAGTGTACAGCCCGAAGTCCGGTCCACAATCGCCCAACCGCGTGGAAGTTGGAGATTACAAGTCCAAGTGAGAACCAATGCCACGCCCAGGAAAAAAGAGGGATGGTTGACGGAAAGAAGGACTTCAGTACAACGATATTGAGTCATACCGTGAGATGCAAGAAGCTTGAAACACCTGTTGGAGGTAATCCAGAGGCAGGCAGTCCAGTCGAACATCGTCCCCGCCTGCGATTGTGATTAACTATGCCCCTCTTCATTATTTTCTTCGAAGTGGTCTGAGTGGGCGAAGCCTGACCTGAGGCTTGAAGCTTGAGGCGCGAGTATCTTCTCTGTGGCCGCGATGGTTTAGAAGGAAAGTATTGAACTCCGAGAGCGGGGGTTGATGCGAAGGTGGTCCCTGGGAAAAGACTTTCAAGTTGAGCTGAGTTGGGCCAAACGGGGTCACGGGACTGCCAGTGGCGGAACTCAAAACACTGACGGAGTATGTACGCAGGCGGCGGCGGCATACCCAGTACTACGCCGTCAGCGTGCAGTGTGCACCATCCCTCCGGATCGCTTTCTATTGTCCAACACTGTGCATACTAACAAAAGAGATCTTTTTATCAGTTTCCAAGTCATCGACAACTCTCTTCAATCTCTCGCCTAACCCAACATACCGAGCGCATTTGGCACTCGAGCCGAATGCGCACTCATATAGAAGACTTCGTTGCGAGAGAACGCCTCGGGTAGCCCATAACGAACATTTTCGGCCATACCCCGAGGGCGAATCCCTCCAATTTCCCCGTCAGTTCATGCCGCCCGCTCGAGGCGCGGAATGTTGCCCCCAAACGGAAGCGACATACCGAGCTTTGGATCTTGCTTGTTACAGGTGCGTGGACCCCAGTGTCAATTCAGACGTTGAGAACCGGGTGGTGTGAAGGCCTGGGTCGGGATACAACGTCGCCCGTAGTGGCCGTGTTCTCGATGAGGATGATGTCATACACAAGGGTATCGTTGGTCCCGTCGGAGGCGCATTGTGACTTTAGTTCACGACATCCTCCCTTGGTTTCTGTCGTTTACGGTTGAGCGTGAGTCACGTGCCCGTTGGAAGAATCGAAAGGGGCACTTAACGTTGTGCAGTCCGACAAGACATGGGCGGAGTAGAAACTGTATCTCGTGATACCACTGTGCTCTGCTCGGGCTGCTCAGCACTCCCAGAAGGTAGGTGCATGTGTAGGGTTTTGGCAGCTGGTTACCTGTTCTTGGTAGAGCTATCCGGCTGATCCTACCCGGTGGCTCTACTAGTGGAAGCCATGTCTGAGGGCTCTGGAAATGTTTAGAGCCCTGCTGGAATCCACAGACAAATCATAGGATTAATCATAGCTCTGTGTCTCTCCAGACACGGTGCACGGTGCACGGCGCAGTGTGCCCAACGGCCTTGAGCTCAAGGGTTGATTGCAGAGCCAGAACGAACCACATTGACCGACGCACTTGTCTAGGTACACCTCTGCCAGCCTGCCAATATCCCCGCCTGGTTCTTCACCGATTGTAGGGTATACGAGAGATCATAAAAGATTTGACGTCCAGGGTGATCCTAGCTTGCTGCATGGAACGGGAGCCTGAGCGCGTATGGGTGTGAAAGAGAACTACGAGAATGGATGAGGATAACAGCGGCCATTGTCAATGTCGATGCGACATCGTGCAAGCAAGGGTTGAGTTGAACGAGAAGCATTCACGCCTGGGATACACCGGGTATATGCGAGGGAATGTACGCCGCGCGCCCGTGCCCGGCGAAAAACACCAACAGGTCTAGCCTCGCTAATACTAGCAGGCGTCACCGAATCCCGCAAGCCTTATCCAGTCACGTTGAATTTAGAGGATGGCTTTCCCCTGTCCGTATAACGGCCGTCTGGCCGGTATCCCTGGCTTCGTAGCCAGCCCTATGGCTCGCCCAAAAGTTATATAAATGCTGGCTCGTAATTCCTTCTACCCCAGTCTCATTTGTTTCCTCCCGAAACTCACTCGCACTCGTTTGGTTCTCCATCCTCCCGTCTCTTCGCTCTGCCCTGCTCGATTCAAGCTACATAACAGGCGAAACTCGGTATCCATACTCACGACCACAGTCTTTGAATTCTCCGATGCCTCGTCTTCCCGAATATCGCTCTTCGCACCTCCGTCGCCACCACCCGTACGCGCGCAGGAGCTTCCACCTCCGACATCAGGAGCCGGTACGTACTACGCTCTCATTTATGGCGATGGTAGCATAGCAATTTACCTTCTTGTCGTGAAGTCGACGCAGAGCAGTGTTTGGAGAAATGCAGTTATTGAGGCCGAACGTGCTCAATCCGTGCCAATGGTCGTGAGTTCATCATATCAGTGCACTCACTCAAATCCCCATTCAACCCTCCGCTTGCTCTACCTCCAGGTCATTGCTCCAGCCGGAGAGACCATGGCTCGCGAGGTTCCCGAGCATGTCATCGTCGGTGTCGACGGCGCAGCACAGAGTACCATTCTGAAACAGCTGCTCCTGGTACGTCTCTCTGTCAATGTACGACATATGTCGACCTTTCTCATCGCCACCGGTGACCAGGGTCTCTTCCTGGTCTTGTTGCACATATTTGTTGCCACCGCACCCTAGACGTGCTGCGTTCGGCCCTTCAAGTTGGGCAGTAGACTCACACATCACGACAGAAGACGCACTCATTTCAAGCTATGATATAATTCGACCATCTTGGGATACAACTGTACTTTCTTGGGTTATTACGCATGCATTGTACACTATAGGTCTGCACCTCTTGATTCTGTATAGTTATACCGCCGTGTTGAACTTGATGATTAGGGTACTTGGGACTGTAATCTTACTCTACCTGCTTTCTTGAACAAAGATATATACAAACTTCAATGCTTCTCGTATATGTTTATGTTTTGCAGAGGTCATGCCACTGCCCTGAGCGGACAAGTGTTGACATCCTACCATCCACGACCACGACCAAGTCACCACCTGAGTGACAATGATGGTGATGCCTCAAAGAAGCGCGGAAATGAGAGCACAAGGTCACGGTAAGAATCGATCAAGGGGCTAGCAGGTGGACGTCAAGCATTCGCTGTCCCTGATAATCATTGAGTATACATATTCATGGCAGCAGGCTGTCGTCGAGCGTTTGAGTACAGATAGGCTTTTTGAGCCAAGCAAGGAACGTCTGGATCGGTGAAACCAAAGCGCGGCTCTTGCGACGGATTAGCATTGCCGGTATTGGTCAAGCTAATTCATTCCGGTGTGGGTATTGTGGCTGTCTAGCGACTGCATTTGTTGAGAGAGACTGCCATGGCAAGACGGTAGACTGGTGGAGGACTCGGACGGGGCCGCGGAGATGGGCTCAGGCCTAGAAACTAGGTTGAAAAGTTCGAGTGAGTTCTTGCAGTGTTATACGAGCCTCAAATCACGATTGTGATAGTCAGTACTAGTGCAGGTGAGATTGGTGCATGGATACTGTGGCACAGTGTCGAGCCAGCACAGTCACGATTTATCTGCAAAGCTTTGAACCAACGTACACAACGCTACACAATTGCTAAAACAGTACTCACAAGAGTGATCGAAATCGGGTGATGGCACGACACTAGGGAGATATGTTGTAATGTCGAGAACGACTATGTAGTATTTTCTTCAGGCCCCTTCTTTATCGGTGCCTGCATGTAGAACCATTCTAACGCGTCTTTGAATGTCTCAATTGCGAAATACATATAGAGAAGGGATATTTAAGACGAACCGTGCCGATCGCGAATCGATCGTGCGGAGCATTTTGCGTCCGCGTCGTGACCGGCGTCGCGGCGTCGTCGGGGGCCGCCGGCGCCATCGAGTCCTCCAGCGTCCAACCTCCTCCCAAATGTTCTCGACGACGAAGTTCAGAGATACCTTGCATTTCTCGAGTCATACCCCTTTGCAGAGATTGTCGGTGGGACCGTAGAGGCGTGGTGGTGGATGTGGAGGAGCAACGGCAGGCCATGGGAAACAAATCCGCACTGGTCTCAACGTTGCGACGTACATTGACCGCGACTGCCGCCATCCCGCCCACAGTCTTGCTGGTTGACATCTGCTATGCCTGTCACTTCCCCTGACCTACAAAACAAAAAATGCCTCCACTTACCGTTGACATTGGGAATACATATTACAAGACTGCCGACTTACCCTTTCGCGTCAACAACGCAAGACCGGAAGATATCCTCAGCAGGGAAAGAGTTTCCAACCTCATCAATACATTCAAGGACTTGTGTGCCTTTAGCTGACAAGCCCTTTTGTTTTGATAGACGTCTTCCTCGCCGGCAAAACAGCCTGACAATGCATGCCTCATCGTTCCCATCGCCGTCCGCTTGGCTATTGTATTGCCTCCAATGACCTGGTTGGTATCTCTAGCAGGCCCCAATACGACTCAGTTCTCGGTCCATAGGTGAGTGCTTGTTCTTGAGTTTGAATCCTCTGCTTGGTTGCCATTGTCCAATGTGGACGCACAACGAGTGGCCGTTATGCTCGTTGTCGTTTTTGATGATGGAAATCACTGTCGTCGGCATGGCGTTGTTTTCGTGGATCGCATATGTCTAGCCAAGCACGTCGTGGAGAAGTCTGACGGACATATAGACTGGTACCTTTGTAGCTGTGTTGACCGAAGGTTGACCAGGGAGCAATGGACGAGATGCGTGGTGGCCGATGTTTGAATGTTGGATGGATTGTGGATGGAGATGGCTCAGGTACAGATTGGAGGGTTGGATGGATTTGCCCGCATTGCAGTCTGAAGGACTACTGTAATGTCTTGTGTTGGTCATGTAGCGTTTACATGTCGGGGGACTCTAATACATGGCTTGGGGGTGGGGATGGGGTGGGGTGGAGAGGCGGAGGGGTGGCTGAATGTCGCTGATGAGGCGATAGGGGGAACCGCCGCATAAGATGGCGACATGGATTCGCTCGGTCATTGTGTGGTGATACGGGCCAGCAGTCAGATTGCAGACTTGCCAAAGGCGGTCGGACGGCCGTGAGCCACTGAAGCCTGATGATAGTCTTGACAAGGCTGAGATCGGTTTGAGGGTTCTAGGGTCGCATCCTGGATTCTAAGAGCAGGATGATCAGTCATGCGAGGCTGTTCTGGGGACCTACGGTGATGATTGGGCCTTCAGAGGAGGTCGAAGCACTGAGGAAGTTGTTAAGGCGCACAATTGCGTGTGACACGACAATCCCCCACAGGTCTCATCGCCCGAACGCATCCTGCGGCCCCGACACCAGGCGCGTTTCCAGAGAAGGAAACGCGTCGAGTCGACTCAGTATACCCTTTCTGGCAGGTTGACAGTAAATGAGGGGGAAAACTCAGGCCGAGACACGTTGAACCCGTCCCACTTACGGTGAGGAGTGACAAGTGCTGCCCGTTGATGCACAAGCAGGTTGGGAGTCGCCCGCTGCTTTCCCAGAAGCACATCACTCACGTTACCTCACGCACCTGCGCCCGCGATTCTGCAAAACTTCACCCGTTCACACTCCGCTCTAGCGGCTCTGGCAGTGGCTTGCCTCCGTACCACTGTCATTTGGCTACCAACCAGCTGCGTGGCGGCCCTACGCCTCCTGCAACGGTGCTCTTTTCGCTCGTCTGCTTCGTATCATCCATTCGTTGGCCCGTAATCGCAACATCTACCGTACTTTCGTTGCCTGTTCACTTTCTTCCTAGTCCGCAATTAGCGCATCCTCAATGCACCCCATATCCACTACACCTAATGCCACGTCGGAGGCTTCGTTGACCGAACCCTCTGAACAACCAAAGCTCCAGGCGTATCCGTTCCGCCTACCCTCATATAAGTCGTCCTACCTAGGGAGGTATCATCCGTACGGACGAAAGACTGCATATGGCCAACATCAACCAGTTGATCTAATGGTACGTATTGCTCGTGAGGAAGGGCTCAGCTGGTTTGACCCGACGTGGTCTAGAAAACCGTCGATCTCCGGTACGAACCTCAATATCCTCATCGGCCTAGTTTGGCCCTCGTAAGTACTCCCAGAACCGCCCTGCCGGTTGTATCAACGTAACCTGTTTGCAGTCAATTGTTACGGAAGAGGACGAATCAGACGTGATTCGTTTCGACACGAATCCTCCGAACGCACCTAGGATGGAGGAGCTGGTGATCGTCAGTAACGACGTGGTCAAGTCCAACCGTCTCAACGAAATCGTGATTGTACGTATGGCGTCGCTGACTATATATACCGATGCCTGTCTGATTATCTTCCACAGGATTTCATCCTACAACTCCGTAGACTCTTTACATCTCGTCCGAGAGACCGCAAGACCGCCTAGATCGACTGAATGACGACCTTTGACACGCCGTGATGGAAGAGCGGAAGAATAGAAGCATGTGTACCACACTATACGCCAGTACTTGCGCCTCCGGCTTGGGGCGTCTTCTTGGGCCGTGAGTGCCCTTCGAACAGTATTCTTGATATAATTCTTGTTTGTACTACATGTACACTGACGACTTCTTGGATCCAATACAAGGATACATAATTGTTGTATTTTGTGTCCTGTCCGAGTGTCAATCAGGTCTCCACAGCGGATGTTCTGCGCCCCTAGTATCAGACCTTCGCGGAATCGCGGGGCTTTACTTTGACTCAGCAGCTGGTTAGAGTTTGCATCCCTGAACCTTCACGGTCAGCTACAATCCACCCTAATCGTATAACGTGTCATACAACGTGTGACTGATATTTGTCGTCTTCTAGACCATTTCTACTCTTCCTCTCAGATCACAAACCATCTCCATGATACTTCCCAAAACTTCACAACTTGGCTGCAAGAACGTCCACCTTGGCCACCTCCGGTGGACTCTCCAGCAACTGGTCAGCCGCAGCAAATAGCGCTTCGGCGACTTTACCACCGAGATGCTTCTGCCTTCCATCTTCGTTCTCGAAGAAGTCCACGATAGCAAATTGGTTTGTGCCTGGAAATTGGATGGCGTACCACACTGGAGTGAACTCCTCGCCCTCGACGACCTCAAGAGCTTTCTGCTGGGAGGTCAACATCCGTCTTCAAGCACCGGAGGGCGATAGGGTCACAGATTAGGAACGTACCTCGAGGAAGTCCTTCACGCTTTCGACTTGAGCCTGCTTCGCCTTCACGATCACCTTCAATCCCACGCTTATCCCTTTCGTCAAGCCATCCCCACCAGCCGGCTTCTTGACCTTACTCGCAAAGATATTCACCTGGTTAATGTTCAACCCTTCTTGTCCCTCCAGCAACAGCGTATCTTTATTCTTCAGCAAGGCGGCGGCAACTTCGCCATTCAGATGCGCTTGACGTCCTTCTTCGTTCGCCGCGGTATCGAAGATGATGAACTTTCCGGTGTCGGTTGAAGTTGAAGATGTTTCCTTCAGAGCGAACCATTGAAGTGTTAATGGCTCGGTTTGTTCGACGATGGAGTACCCTTTGAGCAGGAAGTCTTGCGTCGCTTGCGATTGAGAGGGTTTGGCGGTTAGGGGGACGAAGAGCGCGACTTTGGCTTTTATGGTAACAGGTGGTGGGTCAGTGTTGAATATCAATCTACTCTGCATATCGCGTCTGAGGTGGAGGACATACTTACGTTGAGTAGCCATGAGAAGTTATTGGGCGGCGTTGCGGATGTTGGTTGACCAGGTTCCGTCTGGGACAGCTGAGGACTGTTTTATATACTCCTACCCCACGGGCTCATACGCCAGCATGACGCCAGTGAGAGTTTCAGAACTGTATCATGAGTTCTGCCATCAATTCGTGGTAGAAACCTTCATTCGAGGTGTGAGAGGCCTACGGGCATACATAGCCCCTATTCACTTGGGCGGCCCGCGCTTTCTCACCCACGAAGTATTCGATATCCTTGGTTGTCATCGGGAATTCCAAAAGAAGAGGGGAATGGACGCGCAGTATTTGTACATCATTATAATTGAGTGGAAAGTAGATCTGTAGTATACATACAAGTGTCAGTCCGAGCCATGGGTAGACGGCGGAAGTATGAGAGGGAACGGGAATCGTAACCATATTCACGATGGTGTTGATATTCATGACCGTCCGAATTCACTAAGCTTCATACCCAGGTACTCTTCCCTCTCTCTTCATCCTGTCATACAACTCCAATGTTACACTCGCCAGGAAGCCTGGTATACACTGCTCCTTTACGACCCAGTTATCCAGTATTTGATGGAGCTCCTCCGGTCCTCCGTCGCCCAGAGCGCACAATTTCATCGTCGTCATCTTCCCGTCCTTGTTAGAAGACGTTGAAGAAGTCTTGACGGACTTTTCGGGTGCGAAGACGAAGGCGGCGTTGAGATCGAATACGGAGGTCACCCGTACTTGACCGTTTGGATAGAAGGCGAGTTTGACTCCGAGGATGGACGCGATCGCTTCTCTGAATTCCTCCGTCTTGGCAGAGAAGACCTGTTGCAACATCGATAGCGTTAGCATTGGACAGGCGATGGAGAATGCATATAGTGATCTCACCTGCTTCAGTCGAACGAGTCGTTTTTCCTTCTGCTTCAACGCCTCTTCGAGCTCCTCCTTCTCCCTATTCACAACCTCCCAACTTTCTCGCGGAACCAACTCTCCCTTCACTTTGGCTTCTTCATCAGACCCTTGGTCCCTCGCCACACGCACTCCACCCTCTTCCAGCTCCTTCAGTCGCCTCAGCAGAGCTTCATTCTCCTCTTTCACACGCTCGAGAGCTTTCCGACTGAGATCCTCCCACTGACTCGCAGGGTTATCTCTCAGGCTCAGAACGCGTGTACCAGGAGGAATGTGTCTCCCTCCGCCAATCTCACCCTCCAGTTCGAACAGTCGTTGTTCGAGGTTATCGATTTGGGTAAGGTGGGCATCGACTTGGGATTCGGTTTCCTTCAACGCTTTCTCTGCTGCTCCGCGTTTCTCACGTTCAGCCTCGAGTTCTTTGAGAAGCTCAGACCGAGCGCGATTGTCGCTGACAGGAGCTTTGTCCCGTTCAAGAGAGCTGATCTTCGACTCGAGAGTGGAGATGGTATTCTTGTACTCGGCGAGAAGACTTTCAAGGTAATGAACTTTCTCGATAGTGATATCATCGAGTTTGCTCGTGTGGCCTTCTTTACTGGCGTCGAGGGTTGTTTCCTCAGCAGTGAAACTTGCCTGTTCAAACCCACTTCAACAACTGAAGCATACACGAGGAGTTCGCCGTTGTGACTTACCACCATGGCCTGCAAGAACCCGACTTCCCTCTCCGCCAGAGAACTTCGCTGCTCGCTCCTTGCCAATTTCTCCTTGAGCAGATTTCTTTCGGATTCAAGGTTGTCAACTGCCTCTTCGAGTTCATGGATACGTTCTTCAGCATCGGCAAGCTCTTTCTCGCGACGACGTAGCAGGGCCAAATCAGAGCCATGCTCCTCAAGTAGACGAGCATAGGTGAGCCGCAGGTTAGTAAGAGATTGCGTTACTGGAACCGGTGTTGTGGACGGTGTCGAGGAGTTCGTAGCCCTAATACGCATATTATGAGTTAAACCAAGTCCGACACAATGGCATAACCAAGCGTACCACTCCTCCCTCTCGCGCCTTGCGGCTTCCAACTCTGCTTCTAGCCTAATGACTTTCTCCTTGAGCTCTTCGGCATTGCCAACCTTCCGTTCCAGTTCTCGCTTTTGCTCCCTCAAAACCTCGACGCTAGCATTTCGCTGTCTGAGCATGGCCAGCTCTGCACTCATCTTCGCGTTCGCGGCTTCGACGGTCCGAAGATGATTGGCTTGCCTGTGCAGCTCTTCTCGAACGATTGCCCAGTTCTCATCTTCGCCATTATCTCCGCCACCCATGGATAATCTAGAACTATTGGCAAATTGTTCACTCAGTTCGTCATATTGGGCCTGGAGTTCTTGTAATGCATTGCTACGCTGCTCAGCAATCTTCTGGAACGAATTGAGCTCATCTTGTAGGAGGGAGAGTTGCCGCTGGAGAGTGGTTATCTCGGACTTCTGAGAGGCAATGGTTTGGGAGGATTGTCGTTGAAGGGTATCATATGCATCTTGGAGGTCTGCCTGCTCTTCGCGAAGAGCCATGAAAGAGTTCCGGAGAGCACGAACATCAGCATCAGACTTGCGCTAGCAATAGAGTAAGCAGGGCGAATTAGGTGGTACTCCGTATAGAGATACGCAGGGGACGAACCTTCTCCTCCTCTCTCTCGCGCCGTTCACGTTCCTTCTCTTCGCGTTCCTCCTTTTCTCGGTCAGACAGCCATCGTCTGTCCCCCTCCAGTCGATCAATAAGCGCGTCCTTCTCGCGTAGCTTTGCTTCGAGCTCCGATTTGGACGTCTGGAGGGAAGCAACTTGCCTCTCAAGTGTGCTGTAGGCCAGATGTGAATTGAACGCCTGCGTGCGCTGTTTGCGCTTCGCGGTAGACAGTTGTGGGTCTGACATGGCGCATATATGTGAGTGGCTACGAATGGGAGTAGAGGTGAGAGAAGAGGCAAGAGCCTAGACGGAGAGAGGGAGTGCCCGACTGGTGGCGGGAAAATATGCATGATGCAAGAGAAAGAGGACAAAGGGGGTGGCTACGTACCTCGTTCTAGCTCTGCAGCGAGCGAGTCGCGCTTCAGAGAGCTGCTCCATGTTGTCCGCGATGTCGAGCTCGTGAGCGGCGTGCTCAGCTTGTTGTCCGCCATCCTCGCCGTCGCCGCGAACGCGAACGTGCTGCAGCCTCCAACGGTGAGCGCGATTGCCTCGACCACAATTGGTAAGTGAGACCGGCTTACGTGAGCTCTGATCATGTTCACGTGCAATCCTCACTTCACTCTGGTCGTTTACATAGAATCAACGTTAACGCGTAACGGCCAACCTATCTTCGGGAAATCTACGTTTGACTCCTTGTTCCACTAGCTTGACAAACCCTCGACATTATGGGTGACAATTCCGACTACTCTGACCTCACCGAACTCGAAGACGACGAGCCCGATGTGACCCTTTCCGAGAACCCTTCGTCCGCGAAGAAGTCCAGAAAGGCGAACAAGGCAAACGACGCCCCCGTGCTAACACGAGGCGCACTTCGTATGCCTCGCAATGCAAACTATTCGACCGAATCGCTATACTGTGAGTACTGCCTCCTTGCGGGCATATGCAGCTTCCTCAGAGCGATCCCTTGGCCTCAGCTCAATTGGTCTCCGACGACATTTCTATCGATGCTGAATATCAGCGAGGTGTGTTTCTCCTTTTCGTGTAACTATGTTGCAGCCCTGATTATCCCACAGAGGTTGTATGGCCTGAAACCAAAATGATAGGTCCGTCTGGTCAATAAACATCGCACTCGACATGTTCTGAACCGTACCTCCAGGGCTGATAGACTCACTATTCCGCAACTACTATATACCTCCTATAATCTTTGGTATGACATCCTTGTCCCCCATCCTCTATGCCACTAACAGGCGTGTATCGCTAGCCGTATACCAAAGGGAAGATGGATCGCAAAGAAGGATATGCATCGATGGGAAGCAGAGACTATCATCTGTCTGGAAGTACGTACTAAGTGCCCCTTCAATTCGGAATCAAATACTCACAATCATACCAGGTTCATGGATGGCTTAGTACGTCTCGTTGCTCTCAGAGATTTGAATGAACTGACCGTGTCCCATGGTGTAGATACCATGTAATTACTACCCTTTCAATGGTTCTTTGGGTATCATACTAACCATTCTCACGCTGTGCCCTATCAGACAAAGATCCGTGAGTGCCACCTCCTGCACCACCGCTTTGGACTAATCCGAGTCTCTCCGCAGAGTCAAAGGGGACAAATATTACTTCAAAGAGAGCTCTGGACGCAAGGGGGGCGGCAAGATATTGCCTCAGACGTACAAGAATCTCTTCAAAATGAAAACCCTGGTAAGTATAGGTCGCCTCTCGCCGTGGCTTCTTACAAAGTGTGATCGTCTGTGTAGGTCTGTATTGAATACGACAACCTCAACGGAGATCAAGAACGAGAGATCTTCCAGGTTGGTCTGGGTTCGCCCGTCCCATATTCCAATCTGCTCACGATAGCGTTTGCATCTACGTAGCGTGTGCAACTGGGTATGGCTCTAACGCCCGCAGGTACGTATCGAGCTACAAAGAGAAGTACTCGAGAGTACTCATCATTCGCAGAGAAAATGCAAGCTATCCATACGCCGCGCTCCACCTTTGTCCGAGAAGTTGTCAGCGACTTCATCACGGATAGACTTGGGGTTCTGATTGACTGGGACACCAGTCGTGCAGCCGACTTCCGAGGTATCACCTCTGCTATATTTGCCATAGATACTTGGCCATCCACCGCCGCTCCCTCTATACCCTCATTAACCAAGTGGCTGCAGCAATCAGACCCATTCGCAGAATCCCTCCGCAGAAACATCAGACATACTTTCGCCATATTTGTTGAACTCGCGAAACATGGGACTTGGGGATCTGTGTTCAAGATGACTGGGGTCAAACGCGTTGCGCCTGTGGAGTTTGTTTACATTTCTGTCCTCATTTCACTCTACAAGGATAAGCTCACCATGGCGCAGCTGAGCGACGCTATTGGGAAGTTGAGGCAGGACGTGCGGAAGAAAGAGCAGGATATCCGATTGAACACGCGTTGCATCAAGATTATCGCGTCTTACGTCAAGGATCTCAAGGTATCCAAGCTGATACCGAGCAAAGGAGAGCCTGTGGCCTCCAAAGCCGTTTCACTGCCGTCGTTGAAGCGGAAGAGGAACGATTCAGAGGACGGCGATGCTTCGGAGCGTTCGGAAGAGGAGAAAGATGAATTGGATGAGAGCGAGGAAGAGAAGCCGCTACGGAAAACTACGAAACGGACTGCTCCTAGGCAAGATCCGCAACCGCCTCCGTCGAAGAAAGATTCGCCGTCTATGGCCGTTAAACCTGAACCACCGGTACAAACACCTTCACTCCCTCCTAAGCCAGTGGATCCCCCTACACAGCCTAACCCTCCTCCCCCGGTATCATTACCCCCGAGACCTCCAGTTCAGTCGCCTTCAATACCGTCAGCCGGGTTCGGAACGGCAGACTCACCGATACATAGGATGTCAGGTGCAGTCCCTGGACCGTCTATGCCTCGAGACCATGAACATCCACTCCATTCCCATGCGTCGCATTCACAGTCGCAGGACTCTCACTATAATGCTCACCTTTACGATCAGCCACCCCCGCGGAGTCCCGTCCCCTATGACCCATCTAATCCTCGATTCCATGGTAGTATATCCATGTCTCAACGACCTCCTGTCTCATCTGGAGGTTACGATAGGTTAGCGGCCATACGTGCTGCGAAGGAACGTCCGCCTGCTGTATATTCCTACCCCTCGTCAACCCCTCCTCCTGGCAACGCAATGCATCACCCTCCACCACAATCATCATCACAGCCTATCCCCTCAGCTTCGTACCAGCACACTCATCCGAACTACAATGTTCGATCGACGGATCCAAGGAACCAATATCCTCAGTCGCATCACCAGTACAGCCAAAGTCTACCTTCTGGGTACGGTGCGCCTATGCCTGCACACCAAATGCCGGAGCAGCCGCAGTACGCGTCGCAAGATATGATGGGTTGGGGCGGGAGACCGGCTGAAAATGGTCGAAGGGACTCGTATCCTCATACTCAGGCTGGCGGTGGGCAGCCTAGATGATGACGGTGTCGGTAATAGCTGTTGTTCGAGGGAAAGGAGTCTGGTATGGTTAAAACTTTCACTGCATATTATGTTGTTGTTATGTGTTGCAATGTCCTGTAATTGTGCTGCTTACTGGCTTGAACCTCCGAGGGTGTAAGAAGTTCCAAAAACACGTCTCGTCACGGTCATGTGATTGTGACGGTGACTACTTGATTCCGGCACTTCACGTCGCTCCTCGAGCCGAGAGCGCACTCACTACCACATTTATTCTGCTTTCAGGGCAGGACTTCCTGTTGCCCACTTACCTTAATAAGGAGGACAAGAAGACAATGTCAGAACCTCGTCAGAACCCATTTTGTGGGCTCACTGCACCATACGAGTCAAGCTGCTGCTTGCTATACAATCGCCGTGGACACGGTAAGTTTCTTCACATCCTTCCCCTTCGCCACTTGGGGTACGTATGCCTAGCCCTTTCGTCCATAATTCAATCGGCTCGTCAAGACGTACCCACCCACGTCGTCATATGGTTATCCGGTCCCGAGCTCTTCGGCGCTGCTTTGCACAACTACATATGTGTACCCGATCTCAGCCTACAGACTTTAGCCAGTGACGACTTCATGAATCACGACGTGACCATCAATATCTCAACGCTGACCATTAGCTCATCCTCTGATGCTCGATGCATTTCAGGAGGAGCTGGGAGGCTGGATTAGACGTGTTGGGGCTTCAGTTTCGCAGGAGGGTGGCTTCAGATTCGTTATACTCCATGAGCTAACTATCATGCAACATATTCGTTCAATCTACTAAGCTCAGCTACGGCTACCGCCATGTCTCCGATATCCTTATGGCCTCTTGCCCTCGACTATCTCCTTCACTATCTGATCCAAATCTTCCTTCGGCAACCCCAAGACATCGTTCCAATACTCCGGGAACTGGCCAAGCTGCTTCTCCTTCGCGAACGTCGCTGCGCGAATCAAATCCATCGCAGAGCTGAAGTCGCCGTTGGCCAGCTTCTCGTTCGTCTCCTTGGCCGCCTGCTCCGCAGCGACCTCGCCCACGATGTCCCACTTCCCTCCGGTCGCCTTCTCCAAACTCGCCAGCACCTCCTTCTGCGTCACGACGTGGCTGGCAATGTACACGTACTTATTCCTGCTCTTCTCGAATGCCGCACCGTCGCTCAGCAGCGCGACGAGGCCCTTACCGATGGTGTCTCTGTTCGACGCCGCGAACCGCGCTTCACCACCGTCCCACAGCGTCGCCTGCTTCTTCGCCAAATCAAACCCAAGGAATGCGGCCTTGAGTCCCCAGTCAAGGAACGGACCTGTGATGAACCCGGTCCACTCGATGCTGTCCTGCTTGCTCTGCAGGTACTCGACGACCTGTTTCTTCCCACTGAGGAAGGGGACGAGCTCTAGGATTTGAGGGGAGCTGGTGTCTGAACCAAACTCGGACGGGATGAAGCGCTTGACCCCCGCGGCGATGGCGGCGTCGATGATGGTTTGCTGGACAGCAAAGCCTGGGGTGCCGACAGTGGAGATGACGGCGTCCTGGTTGGTGAATGCGGATTTCAGGGATTCCGGGGTGTAGTCTGATCTAATGACTTGGACATCGGCGCTGGTGGGTTCAGTGTTAGTGATGCTTGTGGAGGAGGATGTGAGCACTGTGTGGTAACTTACGGGAAGGTAGACTTCGACTCCGGACGGCTGAGGACGGTGACGTTCAGGGAAGAGGTAAGGAACTCCTTCAGGATCGCAGGGCCCAAGTTGCCGCCGGCCTGGTGGAACAAAATATGTTAGTGTGGGTCTCCGTTTTGCAACTGTAACTGTGGCGAGCTACTCACCCCAATGAGGATAACATTCTTTATCGGGGAGGCCATCTTTCAGAAATATGTAAGGTGGAGTATTGTCGACGCACGCAATGAACTTCTCCAGAGACAGGTGAAGATTCGAACACTGATACTTCTCAACCTCCTCCCCAGCTTCCTCTATATACCCATTCCATACTCCCTCCCACTTCAAGACCATTCCCCTCTTGACGCAGCACAGTCAGCATTGTGTTCCAAGTATCGTCCTCGTCCTCGTCGGGCCGCCATGTCGCGTCACCTTCCCGTAAGAGACATGTAGTCCATACCATCCCGCATCAACTTACAATACTCAAATTGCCCCCGACTCAGCGATGATTTGTCGCAAAGAACGGAGTGACTGATGCTTGGCGCTAGTAGGTCTAGAGGTTTGAGCAATTGCTATATAAGCACAGACACCCGATATCCGCAGGAGATACACTCTGATATTTACACTGTACAGCTGTCTGATTGCTCTCGTTTCGTGGCTGCTGGCTAGATCGAGGCTGAGTCACCCTAAGTGCAGACTTTGGAGAGAAACCATCTGCGTCCGAGTCGCGTGTTTCCATCTGCATTGCACCTTGTCTATCAACGGAGGATACTCAGTTCAAGTGATGATACTTCCTGTCAAGTGATTACCTTATGCGTTATGCAAACGTCAACTGTAATGTCAAAACAGTATCAATATTAATGCTCTCTGTAAGCATGCGCAATTCTCTGGATGCACATCGGCTAGACATGCAATGAGTATGACGCAACCCACAACTTTCGATCATCCTCGGATCATCCCCACGTGGCCCGGCCCGTAGCTGTCCGTACTCTTTCCAAGCAAGTTGCAGCAACACCTTCCTTCTTTTTTTTTTTTTTTT
>JSYW01002963.1:0-10078 GCA_000787475.1 Lentinus polychrous
TTATATCCCGCGTACACTAAGTACATGTGCGGCTCGCAACACCTTCCTTCGTCCAACAATTCTCCATATCTCATCCGTTCCTCAAACGGACTCAATATTCACATAGCGTTCCAAACGAGGAAGTGAGAAGAAGCGTCCGACCTTGTCTTGGTTATTGTCGAGGAATTTACGTGGCGACTCGCCGACTCGACGACACACCGACGAATCGACGCATCGGTAGTAGGTACTAGGTACTACAAACTTTTCATTGCCCGTAGTGTACTATCAACTTTTCCGAGGCGGACTCGGAGATAGTTTGCCTATGTAGGAGAATCGTGGTCATTCTGGTGTCCCTCGCGTATGGCATTCACCTCTCCTGTTGTGGCCAAGATGAGCTGACCGCATTGGCTATTACGTCTGTAGTCGATTACCGCGCTGTTGTCATCTAAGAAAGAACGGTCGCATCGTTGATAGGAAGGCATGTCCTCCAAATGCATGTTCCGCCCCGTTCTGATTCATTATACGTGTAGTACAGGCCAACCATCGCGCTTCGCTGACTGCTGCAACTATGAACATCCAGCAGAGAAAGAGCACAGTAGAGAACCTCAGGTCTGAGCTCTCTAAGCTCTCTGCGGCACGGGCGAAATTGATAAAACAACTCGAGGAGATTGACCAAGGCCTCTATAACATCCAGGTGGATCTCGCTCGACATTCCCCCGTTCATTACGTCCCAGACGAAATCCTTTCCATGATATTCATCTTCACCGTAGACGGGACAGTACCGTTCAAGTGTCTCCCGTGCCCCCCTATCCATTTATCCCATGTCTGCAAATGCTGGAGAACCGTTGCCATTAATACTTCCCAGCTTTGGACTCGCATACTCCTCACCGGGAAAGAAACCACCGACCATCTTACCCGTTATGTCGCCAGATCCAAAAATCAGCCTTTGGATATTGCCTTGAACTTCACTGCTGAGAAACCAAAACCCTGGCACATCTTCTCGCGTGAAGACTGGGAACGATGTTCATCGTACCTCCAACTCCTCTGCCTACATAGGCACAGGTGGCGCTCGTTCGGCTTGTACACAAATCACGCGCAGGTTGTGTCCCGGATCCTCCAACATCTCAACGGCTTTGTCGCTCCGAAGCTGGAAGGACTCACTTTATACTTGGATACTGCCAACGGTGACGATGCGTCCAGGCAGTTGTCTTTCACCATCAATACACCCCTTCTCGCCTCCCTAAGGATGACAAATGTACGCCTTCGCTACGACGCTGGTCTGGCCGCCAACCTGAGAGACTTGTCCATCGGGCAACCGTCCAGGTTGTTAACAATGAACCGGGCTATGCTGAAGCGTCTCTTCAAATCGTCCCCCAATCTCGAAGCATTGACCCTGAGCCATATTCGTTATACGCGATCCGTATCCACGGAGGACGATGACGAAGACAAAGGCGAGAGCAAGGCCCAGGCACCGTGTCTCAACTACCTCGCTTTAGACGGTGTTACGTCTGCCGAGATTCTCCTGGCCGACGTGCAAGCTCCTGTCCTCACGCACTTGGGAATCGCCAACCTCACTCAACTACAATTCAATGACCTCATAACGGCGATGGTCGATATACAGTTCCCAACCGTCACTCAACTCGCCTTCTTTTGCATACAAATCCCCCCCGACACGCGTCTCCCCGGATATCTTGCCAGGAACTTGTCCAGAGTTGAGACCCTCTTCCTCGGCGGTATAGATGCCACGCCCTTCCTGTACCTGTTGACAGTGAGAGACGAGAAGAGTCCTCTCGTGCAACTACACCCATACGGCCCATGCCATTACCCCATGCTCTGGCCCAATCTCAGCACCCTGTATATCACCGAATTAGGCGTGGACACAGATTGTCTTCTGGATCTCCTTCAATGGCGATACCAGCCTCCATTCGGGGTTGCTAAGCCAATCAGCAAACTATACATCGAAGAAGAAATGGAACTACCTTATGGTGTTGTGTCTGCCTTGCAATGTTTGCCGTTGGAGCCGTTCGAGTTGAATGAATATCCCTTCGATGATCTCCACCGGCCATGCGGCCCAGCGGTGTTTGCAAAGCATCGCAAATGGACGAATATCAATTGTGCTTGCAATGAACCGTAGTATCATTGCTTTCTGGGCATCTGTATCATTTCTTATACTTACCTTTATGCTTCACATCCTATTCCGAATCATTTAATGATATGTTGGTATCTCGTCTGCCTAATCTTCATCACTGCATATCCCACTTCCTTGGCATCGTCTTGACTTTAGTATGTCGTAGATGGCACCGTTTCACTTAATACATTAACAACTTCTACATACTTGTGTAACCTTCTGCAGACGGTTCTTAATGCGAATACATAGCAATACTTACGGCCACCACCAGCCCGGTACCGCCGATCGCCGATTTGGAATGCGGACTCAACATATTACATTGAACTCCAGCGTACTTATTGTTGAACGCCGTGTAACGAGGACGATCGACTAACCAATTTTCCAATATCCTAGACCTGTCCTAGACTGTGCAAAGTGCCCGGGGATTGTATTGCGGTTCTAACCTTCTTTATATCACGTGGTTCTATTCGTTCAAACAGCGGCCCCCGGCTGTCCACCTGGGTCCCGAGTCCCGACTTACTTATGTACAACTGTAAGCCGCGGTTCTCACTTCTTTGGTAGGTATGTCATCCTGCATTCTGCTCTCATAGCTCAACTTCCCCCAACAACATACATTACCTCAATATTATCAACGCTCGCCCCGCGTCTGTAGTGAAAGCTAGTGCTGAGTGGGATCGAAGTCATTGCTGCAGTGAGTATCCTCCGTCAATTAGAATGCTTGAAGGGTGTGGGAGGACAAGGTCAGGGTGTCGCGGGATATAGCTGAGATCTTGTACATGCGGCCAATACTTGTCGCGTTGCAGAGCGCAGGTGTTCAAGCTTCAAGGCTTTGGTGGACAATCTAATCGTTTAGTGCACTGCAAAGTCGTACCGGTACGTATGTACTGCGGGGCTCTCTGCCGTAGTTACAATTCCGGGTTCCCTGTCTCCCTATCTGCAGTGGTTATGCGGGTTAGGGGATGAATTGACCTCATGTCTAGTTATCCATTGTGACAGGCTGCTGACTCTCACCTCATGCAGGCTTTGCTGTGTTTCGATTGGATGGACTCGCAAATGATAAACTACCGGATCCCCCCGAGCCCTCAACTGCTCAGCTTGCCTTCAGAGGTCATAGAACTCATCGTCGTCAGTTTAGCGGTTGTAGGACATACTGAGTCTGTCGCCGCCCTAGCTCAGACATGCCATGCCATGCGAAGCCTCGTCTATGGTGCATCAGATCAGCACTTATGGCGGGAAATCTATCTATCCACCTTCGATGACCCTCGGCTTGCAGACGATGCTGATCGCCAGGACTATGCATGCATTTGTCGCGAAGACCCGCCCCCTAGCATGCTAGAACGCTATGATTGGGGGGCGGAATGTAGGCAACGCATATGGGCCGGTAACTTCATCCGTCGCTCTACGAGCCCATCTGCGCTACAATCCCTATCGCAGCAGGCACCCTCACGCGATATGTCACTTCAATCTATGACCCAGCATCTCAATGCTTTGGAAACCCTCATATCCGTTATACGAACTGCGGCTCCATTCCCAATGTCCCTTCTCTTTTGCCTCGAGGAAGGTTCGCGGACTATCACTAGTTTTCCAGCTACTGGTATATTCCCTCCGCCACCCTCATCCCACCGAGCTAGCCACACAGGATCGACATCGTCAGCAAGCAACGAAAGACCCAAACCAGGTCATACCTACAGCGGATCTCGTAACATGCGTTGGTTCCAAGACGTGTTAAACCGCGGGTATCCTCCCTCACTGACGGCTAGGCTCACGGGATTGGATCTGTCTGGCGGTACTCAGGCCGTATGGTCCACACAGATCGAATCTAGGATGATGCGTGCGCTAGGCCGATTGGTTGCCTATACCGGATTCAAGCCAATTCCGATAGAGACCAACACAGATTCTACATCCGCATCGGCAGATGCCACCTCTCCCCCTACCGAGGACGACACACCCGAACTTGTTGTCCTTGGCGGGGTTGAGGTAGTAGGCAATGGTGCTTTGCTGGAGACACTCACAGGTGGCGATCATGTGCATACAGGGAGCAGCCATTCCTCTCGCGATGCAGGTATCCAAGCCGGCAGCTCCAATGTACTTGATATGAGCCCAGCTTCTCAGAACGTTCGTGCGCGTACCTTGGCTCGCATGAGGGTATATAACATGCAGTACCTGGCCCGCGAGAGACATTGGGGTCCTTTTCTCCTCACTGAGTCCTCCGATGCCGATGTTCTCATGCAACCGTCGCGGATAGGCAATGTTCTTCAACCCATCATGGCGATGATAGCTGATCATACTGCTGGTCATCCAAATCACGACGAAGACGAGGACGAGGACGATTCCGACAACGAGCAAGACAATGTTGAAAGTCATCATTCAAACGATGATGATGAAGAGGAGCGCACCGGACCTGCTCCTCCAACTCCCGCCCAACTTCGTGCCGATTGGTCATACCTGGGAGCCTGCCGAATTGTGGTGGAAGCCAACCTACGCGAGTCAGTCGGTCCATCTGAGCTGGCTGGACTGGTTTGGCTGGACGGATTGCGAAGGGGAAGCGCATCGAGAGACCTAACCATTCCGAGTGATGATGATGCCATTGTGGGTATCGGGAAAGGGAAGGGGAAAGGAAAAGAGAAGGCTACTGACGGCTGGGATTGGGCTGCTGTTGCTGGGCTTTGGAGGTCAGTATTGGTCTTTGTAATATTCTGGATGAATGAAGTGGCTCATGCAGTTAACTCGAGGCGATGCGTATGTTGGATGGATTATCGGGATCTGATATGCAAGTACTCCTATGCAATGGTTTACGGTGCAGACAAATCGACTAACCAATCAACGCAGTGCACAACGTACAATTCGACGCGATGTTTAATGAAGCCGGGCTCTTCGAAGAGCTACCGAACTTCACAGCCCGTTTCAATGACCCGAGTCTTCAGGAGGCAGTCCGCATCGTGCCTATGCGCCTGCGGGTCGTTTCCTACTCACCATGCGAGATACCCGGGTATGGCCATCGACCAAACATACATGTGGAGGGAGAGACTACGGGACCGGCCGGGGCAGCTGGCCCACGAATACTGAGAGGTACAGTTGGTATGATTGCTGACGGTAGTATACGTTGGCAGCTAGTGAGTCTTCGTCGCTAGCTGGGACGCGAGGTTGTAATCATTTTGACGCGAAAATGTTCCTAGTATTCGTCACCTGGAGATGGCGACCCGGATGAATGGGTCACGGAAGGAATACAGCTCGGCGAGGTCACGTCTGCTATGGGTGTTCTAGGAATGTGGACTGGTGCGCAACACGAGCGGATGGACCCACTCGGTGAGCATGTTTACCCAACAATCTTCACAATCCACACTGACCTGATACCGTACTAATCGATAGGACCGTTTTGGGCCTGGAAAGTCGATTAAATCAAGTGCGTGTGGACATGGAAGTAGTATGTCACGATGTATCACAAACAAGTTATACATATATTGAAAGGCACTGCTGTAACTTAATTGTCGTAGCACAACACTGCTTCATCATTAAATAATACTTAACCCAGCCCTTCCAATGTCGTTCACAGCCATCTATTTCACCGGTGATTCCTTGACTTCTTTGCCTTGATAACAACATACCATGTTTGGGAGGAGCTTCTACATTAGCGCCCATAAAGAAGAGGCGTTCAAGTTACGCCTCTCCTACCACCCTACTACCATGATTTCTTTCAGTGTCTGATCATCTCATGCTGCCAACTTGCATGAAACTACAGTCACGTACTTGAGAACTGCAGAGCATACCTGCAGTTCTTGACATCCCAGTGCGCAGATTTATTGTGAGTTTCTAGATCTTACTCTCGCATTTATTTTCGTGCATGTGTACAAAATTGCTTTCGGG
This sequence comes from Lentinus polychrous, assembly GCA_000787475.1. Taxonomy (NCBI): domain Eukaryota; kingdom Fungi; phylum Basidiomycota; class Agaricomycetes; order Polyporales; family Polyporaceae; genus Lentinus; species Lentinus polychrous. Next base: position 5,972 of record JSYW01002963.1, read on the forward strand.
GTAGGGCTGTATGCGTGCCAACACAACTGCACGACCTGCTTTATCATATGCTTCCTGTTATCGGCATGTCTGGCAATGGTGCGGACGGTCAACTCTCAAGCAATTCCCCAATACTTACCCCACGGTCGTCAAGCTGACAACCTTTGCCCTACAGCGCGTAGCCAGAGTGGCAATATGTCAGACACGCGTTCATCCTTGTCGCATTTGGTACGCTGCAACATCCACCCAATATTATTATCGTTGCTGATAGAAAGTTGTAGGGTTTGATACGTTCGAGCTCGAAGAAATCCACCCCGGCCACCACTGGTTCTCGCGTAGAGTCTCTCGTCCACGATGGTCAGCTGCGGTCGCAGGCCCTGAAAGGTCTGAGCTACAAGAAACCGGTCCCCTCTACAGTAGGCCCGAGCGCAGAATCCATCTACCGCGAACGTTCCCAGGCCCTAAACAGTATCAGCTTCAAGAAACCGGTCCTGTCTACAGCGAACTCCGGCGTAGACCGCAAGACTCCACAGGCCGTGAAATGGCACAGATTCGTGCAACCAGTTACGGCTTCAACGAGCTCCCGCCCAGAGTCCAGCACCCGCGTGTCTTCAGACATGGGTTCTTCGGCTTCTATCATGCGTTCGAGTTCGACTCAGAAGGAATCTGCTTCGATATCTGCCCCTCCACAATTTGCTGCCAGACCCCGTTGGAAAGCACCCCCTGCCCCATCTAAGGCAGTGCATGATGCTCTCTCGTCCCCATCCGCTAGTGGTGCAGGTGCCACCTTGAGCTCGCCGCTCAACACTCGCAAGCCTCACGTTCTCCAATTCAAGAGCCGCCCGAAAGCTACATATCCACCCAAACCATTGCAATTTCTACCACCTCGCAAGCCTATCCTCCCAGACGCCAACGCGAAACCTGCTCAGAACGAAATTATTGCTACGTCCGACGACGAAGAGGTTGAGCTGTCGTTCTTCGACGAGGCACTCCTCAAACATATACCGACATCATCCGAGCTGTCAGAGAGCCCTCGAAGACTACGCACATGCTATCGCAAAGGATGCAATAACATCATCCCCCCTTCTAGCTCATATCAGACTTGCCACTCGTGTCGCTTCCAGTCAACACGGAGGCGACGAGAGCGTAAGATGCAAGCTACGAATTTCTTTCATGACGAGCACGAATCCCCGGCGACGAGCATGAATAGGACAAAGAGCCGACCTAGTCTCCAAGTACTGTTCACCGATTGGATCAATCAGCAACGCGAGGCTGGGAAGTTATCCGGACAAGGAGCTTCCGTTGACCGGCGTGCATCTGTGCGAGGCAAACGTGCGGGAGATGAACTAGAACCAGCCTCCGTAGCCAAGAAGGCCCGCAAAGGAGGGGTTCACTTGGATGACTACTTCCAGTACCAGAACTTCGCGGACCTCAGCCGGGCTGTGAAGTTGTATATCCACGATCTGAAGTCCCATGACCTGGATGACTTTACTGGCTCCTACGCCGTAGTGGCTCAACCCCGTGCACCTGTCGATAGCACTGCGCTGAGCATCGCCGCGCAATCACTCATGCAGAACGCGGATCTGTGCATAAGGTAAACGGTCGGACTGTTCATATTCTGTATGATCTGCGGCTAATGCGGGGTTAAGACGCGAACTCGCTCCACAGGTCAAAACTAGGGAGGATTCTTGCCAATTCGTATACGAATGCGCCTGCAAGCGGGTAACCCACCTCGGCGGCGATACGTCTGTACCGACATGCCACGGGCTGATCGTTCTGGAGCAGAAGAGGGTAGCGCAGAAGGTTGGAGGAGAAAGCGTTTCAGGACTGGTCACGACAATATCCATTTCCCATTGACAATTTGCTTGCTAGAGCCGGATTGCTTGATGCTATAGCAGACTGGACCTAAGATCCGTACTGCGATAATGTGCTATAACTACCTTGCTAATGTACCCTAGAAACAGCTAACAATGATTCACTACAATGTTGCAAGATCGATGGCAGGACAAGGCGGCATGCGCTATTCGTAAGGATCATACCTGTCCGCCAGGATCGACATAGCGGTTCGAGACCAGTGATGTAAGTAGCGGCTCCCGAGCATTCGGTGTTTGCCAGGCTGCATTGTCATACTGCCAGTGCAGATAAGCTGCTAAGGAATGGCGAAACGATCCTATACCCCAGCTATACGTGAGTCCGATGGCATGAGTTAACTGCACATGCATGGTCTATAACACTCGCAAGCACATGCGCGACAGGGTATCCATATACCCTAGCGCAAGCATGGACAAACTCTACTGCTTGCTGTTGTGCTGGTGGTCAACACGTACAAGGGGACATTTTGCAAGACAGGGAGCGATTACTGAACATGCGCCCTTACAGGTTTCTGCTCTCAACCTCAGGTTGTAGCCAGTTCAGACTCGGACCAGTGACCGTTACCATTACCGAGACAACAGCTTCGAGGCACGATCTGCCATTGCATTGTTGACGACTGAACGCTGGCCAGTGTGGGCGCGACTGACATGTCAATAGACCACGCGACATGGCTGGGAGTTCGTGAACACCGGATTGCGATGCATGAACCAGCATGATGGATGATTCAAGTTCTACCACGGCAGCTCTGGGGCCCCCGCCTGCTTTCTTGCGACGATCCGAAGAGCCAGTGCAGAGCCTGTCGCACAATCCCGGATGAACCTATTACTTTGTTGATCTGGACCTGGAAACTTGCAGAGAAGTCTGTTCTTTTAGTGAACAAGAGATGATAGACAAAGCCAAGTTGAAATCGCGGCAAGTTGGAAGTAGCGACGTCAACATTGTTGGGCGCACCGACAACCTAAACTCAGAGCCTTGTGAATGATCGCGTCAAATCTCAAAACCACTCACGCCACCAAACCTCACTCGAACCAACCAGTTCGCAGAATTGTCACGGGGCAAGTGAAAGTCCTATATTGTTCTATTCTTATCTGCCCACGTTCAAGTTCCGACGGTGCTGTATCCACCATGCACGATGGGCGTCGATGATCTAATGGCCCTAACCGATGTTGGCAGGTCTGTGTAGCGAGCACAATGTACCCATTGAGACTGACAGATCAAAGCCCCGCACTCATATACTTGAAACTCATCCGGCGGGCGCATATTGATGGCTATTCAGGGCCTGAGATGATCCCACACAAGTCTACCTTGTCGGTAGCGAATGTTATTGAGGTGAAACGCAAGACCGGGCGAGTATAAGAGCCCTCTTGGAGGAACCTACTTGAGTCATCAAAGCAACAATCGTGAACATACCACCAACACTCACTTTCATAGTAGCCGGCCTACATATCTCCAACCTACATATACACAATGAAGCTCTTCGCCATCGCCGCCGTCATCGTTGCAGCTGTTGTCCCTGCCTTGGGCAATGCTTCGACCAGCATTAGGGCCTTCGGTATGGTGCTTGTTATGACAATTCGCGAATAATAGTTAACAAGCGGTTGGCTTCGTTTAGGACCTACCGATAAGAATGCTTTGCATGATTGCTTGTCGAACTACCGCACCGACAATTGGGATGGCATGAACTGCGGTGTGAGTGCTGCAATTTGCGACTTCTCTGGGTCAACATACTTACATACAACTCTGTAGGGACGAGGATGGTTCAGTAAGAGATTTCTCTAGCATGGATGCTAAGGATTCTACCCGCTAACCTTGGTCTGCTTTTTCAGAGGGTTCCTTTGAATACAACAGTCCCGAGTAAGTCCATCTTAATGCCATGTGGACATGGATGCTCACGCAGCAACATCCAGAAACTGCTATGATGCTTGCCAATTCGGCATCGCTCAGGCTATCGACGCTGGTGCTTCCGACGTGCAATGCGACGATCATGAAGGATTGGACGCCGACTGCTGGATGGGCTTCCATTAGAGAGCACCCGCGACCATGCTCATGACCGGCGACGAGCCCATAGAGTCGCGATGGACATTCGCTTGACGAGTAGACAAATAATCCTACATTATGTGATTTTAGTGGAGGCTGGTATTTATTATCGATGCGAATGATCAAGACATACCGTTGCATTCCAGCCTCAGCTGCCAGAAGAATACCGCGCATACAATGATATCTGACCACAGAGGTGGATGCGTCAGGCCTTCTCTG
>JSYW01002964.1:0-26280 GCA_000787475.1 Lentinus polychrous
ATACGAACCTCAATGAGATTGATCATCTTCTTGGTCTCGTCCTTTCTGCATTGATCTGCCACGCTCTGCACTTCTTCGAGCAGCATCGTAAACTCGTCTTCGTATGTCCAGTCCGTATCCTCCAATAGTGCCTCTTGAGCATGTTGCTTGAATCGGATTTCGCACCTGCCCCGAGCTGCCTTGACGATCTCGGCAAAGTCGTGGGAGTCGCCGCGCATGCTGTCCAGCATTTCCTTCTTGAAGTTGGCGAGGCAGGCCTTGTGCAGGTTCTTCAATTGGCCAAGGAAATACGGAGACAGCGTGGAGTCAATGGCGGCAATGAGGTCTGCGCGTTTGCGTTTATAAACACCTTGATGATACCTGGAGGCGTCGCGGTCATAACGAGCTATGGTAATACTGTTAATCGATCTAGAGAAGTCAAAAGAATGGCTACAGTCATACCAAGACTACTGGCTTTCCAGCTGCGCATCATGCCACCGAGACCATCGACAACTTTGCCAGCCTCAATAGGTCTCTTCTGCGATTTAGCCTGTTCATTGAATTCCGCAAGTGCGGCGGAGGATATTTCATCACAACGGAATTGTGCCAATAACTCCTGCTGTGTAGGAAGGTCGAGATCCTTGTTGGATTGCACTTGTTCCTACTTGGGCATGAGCGTAGCATACGTCAGAAAGAGCGGAGCACAAACCCAGATATTCTCCATATAATACGCAACACCATCGGCCGGAATACGTTTGTGATATGTCGGATTGAAGATGTAGTCCTCCTTCGACTTGTCAACAAACCTCTTCCTCAATTGTTGCACGTCGGACTCAAATTTATCCGCTGCGAGAATTTTGTGTGGAAGAGCCGTAAATGCCAGGTCGAAATAGTCTGAGAGCTGCCTATCCTGAAGCTCTGAGGGCTTCGAGAGTGAATCCCAGATCTTATGCATGTCCGCAGTGAGAGTCGCTTCGAGGTTGGCAAGAGGGGTTGTGCCAATGTGGTCACGAATGACAAAAAGTAGCAGCGTTCGTTGGTTCACTCTGTGAACGGTAGAGGGAAAATTTAATATGACAACGTCGAGAGGGTCGTTTTGACTTACCCTTCTGCGTTCTTCTTGCCAAAGAGACCAAGGTTCACTTCGAATACAGTCTTGAGCAGACCCATGTTAGCACCCTGGTATAAGCCGACTTGGTGCTCCCACAGGTTGACAATCAGCACCTCGGATGATGCCAGAGAAAAGAGTGCCGATTTGCGTTCGAAATCCTGCAACATTTGGTGTTGTGAGTGACGTCTGTGAAGCCAGTGGCGAAGCCACGGACCTGGTCTTCTCCACGTTCCCGTCCGTCCGTTCCCTCCACGTCCATTACCATGATATTCGCGCCTTTAGCTTTACACATCCATATACCTAGCATTGGATGAAATATGAGTATAGCCCTCGCGTAAAGACGCGGTGCATACCCTTCGTAGTCTGTTGTCGTCGCGTTTCATCCATAACATCGAAATTAGTGCCAAACAGGCGGTTTAGCAGCGTACCTATAAAGGACAGCTCAGAGGTAGCCATTCAAACAGATGTCAGGCTGCATACTTTTGCCAGTGGACTGAGACCCAAACACGGCCACTATGTCATAGTCAAAGCCAACGTTATGGAGACCCCAGCGTTCAAGCTGGTGCGTTAGCTCGGTGCTGAGTGTGTCCAGGGGTTTAGATATAGCTCTAACCAAGCAAGGACTGACACGAACTTGAACCGTTTCTCTTCGTCAATTATCTGTACCCGCTCATTGTTGGGTTCGCTGGAGGTGGTCGGCGCGTTGCCAGTGCTGAGGTGTCCATTAGGCGCTTGGAAACTTGAGGAGGACGGTGCTGCCGCCATGTGTGCTGGCCTTGTCTTTCCAGCTAGCCGTCGTTATCAATGGTGAGGAGAGGTGTGGAATGAATGCGCAGTGTATAACTGCTGTCAGTGGTGAGGAGGCAACAGTCGCCTAACTTCTGTGCTGCACCTGTGCGTTTCCCCACGTGATGGAACCATAACCCTAAAGGAAAGCACCTCACATCAAACTGGGTACATATTCAGTACTAGTGTTCATGCTTGGTTCATGCTACTTATCGTTCACGCTTCGAGTGAATATGTACATCTGGCCGTTCTATACATTGGATCCCTCTATCATGTCTCAATAGTGCCTCCCATGTTCGCAAGATCGGGATCACCAGCACGCCGGCTCTACAGTTTCGTCTTGTCTTTCTTCAAGAGATCCTCTAAGTGACGGAACTTGTAGTATAATTGTAGTGCTTCTGGGTTCGCAACAGTTCCGCTAGGCTTGAGGTTTGACCCAGAGACAATCTGCTTGACGGCAATCTCAATCTTCTTATTGTTTACCGTGTACTATGCAAGACTGTCAGCAAGGTGTTGGGCCACGGAGCGAAAAGCACGAACCGGGATATCTTCGATTGGGAAGATGAATGACGGCACATGTCTTGCGCTGAGATTCTTTCTGATCTCCTGACGCATCCGTTCGGCCAGATTTTGAGTGAATGCGTGATTAGGACGCATCTTCACGAACAGGAGAATGCGTTCATCTTTGTCTTCCGGACGTCGTTGACCAACACAGAGGCAGTCATCGATTTCTTTGCTGAAGCGCTCCATCACGGAGTATATCTCTCCTGAACCCATTCGGACCCCACTGGGGTTCAGTACGCCGTCACTAGACATCATGTCAAGGTGAGCTGTACAGCGAAAATGGTGATTAGAAGCAAGGTACGCACCTTCGTCCGAGAATGATGAATCCTTGAGTCTTTGGGTTCTTCACTATGAAGTCGCCTTGCCTCCAAATGCCTGCGGCATTATTTCTCGAATCATTTTGTTCAGAGATAGGATAGAGGAGAGAGCAACGAACCAGGATACATCTCGAAATATGAGCTTCTAAGTTTCTTATCGCCCTCATCACCCCAGAAGTAGATTGGAAGAGAAGGGTGTGGACGAGTGCAAACCAATTCTCCGGGCTCGCCGGTGTCTTCAATGTTCTTCCCCGAAGGATCGAAGATTTCGATCTTCATACCCAGAGATTTGCCCTGTATCTCTCCGGCATGAATAGGAAGCATCGGAACACCTCCTACGACTGAAACACGGTATTAGTGCTGTAGCACGAAACAACAATGAACTACACCGGATATGCTCACATGCCTGACAAATATCTGTGCCACCAGACACAGAAACAATCGCGACGTCTGGGCCAAAAGCTTCTTGAGACCATTCGAACATTGGCGCAGTCAAGATGGCCCCCGTAGAGATGATGGCTCGCAGACTGTCAAAAGGTGCTAATTCTACTGTCATACGAAGCTTCAGCATCGTGACAGCCAGACATTGCTCCTGCAGAGACGTACATGGCTTGAGTCCCCTTCCTTTGGCTTCCGAGAGAAAACGAGGGCCTGTGCCGAACAGTGTGACCCTAGCGAAATCATCAGAATCCTGAGCACATGACAGTGTACAAGTACCTTACCCTTGGTCGCTAACCATTCTCAAGAATGAGGTGATGTCGGGGTGGAAAGGTGACCCATCGTAAAGTACAAGCCGAACTCCTGTTCCTAGAGCGGTGATCATGGAGTTCCACATCATCCAACCGGTCTGACTAACGTTCAATATCGGTCATTATGGATACTCGAATGAAACGCACAGTGGTATACTGGAAATATGTGTCGTTCTTCGTCATACCATGGGCGATCCCACTATCCTTCAACCCTTGCAGCAGGATGCCCTAAGGGAGGCCGTGATCAATCTCATTGAATCATACAACAACGATAGATTAAACATACCCCGGCACAGTGCGTGATGCATTTCGGAGGACCACTGGTCCCGGATGAGTACAGGATGTATAAAGGATGGCTGAATGGCAGCTGTTCATAAGTCAGAGGCCGGCCATCGTCTGAGTTCAGGAACTCAGACAGTGATATACTGTGTAGTTCTACTCTCAGCAATCCGAAGCGTATTCTGGGCAAGCATACGTACCTTGAAGGGATGCCAGAAGTGTTTGCATGCTTTCCCGTACTCGAACTCGGTAATAGAATCGCCCTTTGTAGTCCAAATAACGATAGCTCCTTGGCAACCTGAGCAATTTTCGGGAGTAGGTTCACATCTTTGCCGGCATAGACAACCTCGGTTTCAGAGAATATGAATTTAGGTTGAATCTGTTTGTATCGGTCGAGGATACCCTGCAGAACAACATGTCAGCTCAGAAAGAGAGCATCTAGTATCCAAACAAGGGATTACCTGAACACCCATGTCCGGTGCAGTACTGGAGAAGATGCCTCCTGCGCTGGAGACAGCGAGGGCGATCACGATCGCCTCAGTGGAGTTCGTGACAATAGCTGAATTCCACGTAAGTAATTCATGGTCGCGCGGCGATACAACAACTGCACGGACCGGCAACTCTGTCCCCGACCTGCAAACCATTCATTCTAAGAGCAGCTGCATACTGCCTGACAAGATTACTGAGCTGTCGCCAGGTGTAGTGAGCAGTGGTACCCGTCTCTCGTATGGCGGTACACGCGATGGCGTCACCATCATGTCTAAGAAGATTCTCCGCATAATTCAATCGGGCACCAGTGAACCATTCCGGGACCTCTGGGATACGTCCCTCGGTTATAATCTGCAGAACCAGGTTTCAGCCGGAGACGTCACTGCAAAGGAGCAAATAATCGTACCTTCTCATAAGGGTGAGAGTATATGATCTCAGTGTACGCCCAAACATCCTCCCAGAACCTATAGTCCTCAACAGAATAGTTATGGAGATCAAAGAAGTCCTCTGCGTTGGGTGGTATCAAGAACAATCAGCGAAAGGCGATTGGACGCGTACTGAGGTGAAGGCCCCGCGTCCGATTAAGCTGCCGCCGGAAGAAATCCATGCACGAGCGAGCGGGGTCCTTCGGCTTCCATAGTAGTTTTGACTGAGAGAACTGTGTGTCCATGTTGGCATGAGACGATGAGATATTCCGCCGGGTCAATTGCAAACGAGCAAAAATACGCTATCTGGCCTCCCTGCAACGAGCTGGAAGAGCAGAAGACGGCCCCCACAGGCTATATATGCTCACAGTCATGTGAGCACTCTGACAGTGACAGCGGGCGAATGCACCACGACTGAGCTAGCCCAGCCCCCGTGATATCGCGAACGGCATCCTGAGGCTGCAGTGGGCATCCGGCTGGTCTTGTGATCAGGCCTTCGTGATCAGGCACTACGTTACTTTATCGCATCGTTGTTTCCAGTGTTGCGACCGCCGACCATTGAGGACAGTCCAGAGTCGTATGCATATGGTCGAGCGATAACTTGAAGTACGTTACGCCTCGGTTGGAGAGTAGCAGCTCAAGTACTCGATCGATCACTTGATACGCGGAGACAGGAACGACTTGTTTAGGACAAGATTGTTCAATCTCTTCTGGTCGTCTCTCGGACCGTCTCTCACCTCAGACACCAGACAGTCTCGCCTCTTTATTTTCCTTCCTATTAACACTGAATTCTAAAAGTACTTGCTTGCACCGTGTCTAGCATCATTGTGTGGCATACTGCATCCGAAGGCATGTCATTCGACTTGCATGCACTGCCGGCTCCTGGAGCCTGTGCTTCTCATGCCGGATACTTCTTCTGTCAGGCAGCTCCTCACAGTCTTCTTCTTACTATTGCAACCGCCTTGCAAGGAAAGTCACATCCTATGACGATCAGTCAGAGATAGCTATTAGTAGAACTCCTGATACATCCCACACCACGTAAAACAACGTCCACTGACAGTTGTCAATCTTCATCCAGTCGCTGTACACATGCGTGCGTGCGTGTGCCTCAATTGTAAGAAGACCGTCGATCAACGACAGAGGGGATGCTTTAGGTGAGGACCTCCTACTATGCCTGTTGAGAACGTTGAGACCCGATACTTCAATACCCATGATGGTCTTTTGTACGTGTGCACAGCTCACGCTGTCACTGCACCCCGATGCGAGCCTGCCTCGGACTTCCGACCTCTCTCCGGCGGCTGAATGGCAAGTTTCATCCAAATTTGGCGTTTCTCAATGGAGCTTCGTACGTGAGCGGATGCCTTGCTTTACCGCCGATGATCATGTTAACATTTGTATAGCATAGTTGATCGTTACCGCACATTTGGTTGACCCATCCTCTCGTTGCACATATATATGGCTCTTGACAAGTACCTCCGGTACTCTGCATTCCGTACAAGTTCTCGCCCAGTCTGCTGTGCTTCCTGAACATTTGGACTATGGACAACCCTATCCTAGACACGAGGCCATCCCTTCCCCCAATTTCGGCGAGCACATTGCTGGGAGGCCTCGTCATAGAGGATGTTTTGGCTTTAGCGTGAGTCGTTGATTGATGGGATGGTTCAATGGTTAACTCATCCTATTTTCTTTGTCAGCCTCTGGGGGATCACAACCGCTCAAGCATATGTATATATGCTGAACTGTGCAAAGGACTCCATCAACCTCAAGCTCATGGTTCTGGCTGTATGGTAGGTTACCTTACCGTGTCAGGCATGGATTCTGAGTAACACACGCCTTGGTTGATCTGCGTAGGGTGCTTGAAACAGTACATTCTACATTGCTTCTCAGGGAGATATATTACTATACTATCACCTCGTTTGGAGACTATGCAGGTATTGCCAGGATTGATTGGTATGTCTGCTCAATCCGATAGCATATGTTGATGACAATGAACACATTCGTGCAGGTCCGTTGGTGTGAGTCTTACTCCATTTACCCACGCGGGTCTTTGAAGCACGCCTAATGCACGTACAGTTTGTGATCATCTTAGACGTTTGTTACTCAAAATCGTTCTTGCTTGCTGGCTTGACATCTGGTAATCTTCTAGAATATCATAGTTGTCATCGTTGAAGGGTTTGTGCCGCAGCCTGACCAGTGACATGGAATGCACGTTATTGATGTTCCCCACAGGTTCTACATTTGGCGTATTTGGATATGTAAGTATATCAAATCAAGAATAGAACACACACTGAACCTCGTGCTTCATGCTTGTTAGTGAGCCATCGCAATGGATTCCTGGCCTCTGGACTAGTACGTGCCAGTGTCATGTTCCGTAATTACCAAATGGTCCTTGACATCCCAAATGCAGATGCTTGTCTTGGCAGGCCGTATCGGTACGTATCACTTGCGAACCCCTCAATTAGGCTGGTGCTTTATTGCTATCTGCCTTCGCAGGGGCTCACTTGGGTGAGTTTTACTGACTTCAGTTTCGAGAAAGTCGACGTCAATAAGCACGCACTAACTCTGCCATGGTTACTAGCATGTGGCGTATTTGCGTAGGTGGTTGTCGCTCCTGGATTTTACTAGCCTGATGATGCATGATTTCCATCACAAAACTAGGTTCATTCATCCTGACTGGGCATCATTTCAGAACTCCTTTTCAGCCAATGTAATGACCAACTCCTCAACTGTTGTCCGTTTTCTGGGCTAACGCTCACTTCGCAGCTATGCGTAGAAATTGCCAACGCCCTCTCAGCAAGCATTGACGGACTTGTCGCCCTCTGCATGATCTATTTCTTGCGGAAAGGTCGAACGGGAGTAAAAGCGTATGTCTCCAAGCTCGCTAATCATTGCAACGACAGAGTTGGCTCATAGAAAGGCTATGCAGTACTCACGGACTCGTCCGCTATGTCATGGCATTTTCGGTGAATACGGGAGCTATAATGATGTAAGTGTCTAAAATTCCTCACGATTCCCTCCTAATAATATTTCCCACAGAGTGGTCTCAATATCCATCGCTATCACCGTATGTTGAGATTTCTCTCATATCTGGAGTCAACTGAAGATTGCCCTCAGTACACGGTCTTGGACAGCAACCTCGTCTTTGCAGGCCTGGTTGCTGCGGTTGCGAAGTGTACGTCAACGCATGCCTTCGGCTTATGTGCATCCGAGTCGCCAACTTACTTGCATGACATTCCTAGTATATGCGAACTCTTTTCTCGGAACGTGAGCAACCTCCTGTTCCTGTCAACATCGCTTAAGGCCAAGTACATTATAGTCTTAATGCCCGATGGTGGATACGTCACAAAATCGACAGTCCTGGAAATACCACCAAGGCCGACGATCTTGCATCAATCACAATGTCCAAGTTCAGAGCAGCGGATCGTACAGAACAGAGTGTAACCGCCCCGGTACGTTACTAGCGTCTTCGGCGTTATGCATGACCGCTGACGATGGTGGCAGGAACCATCGCCATTGGCCGGTAGTGACATGAAGGCTATTAATCTCTCGAGCACCGATGATGTTGTTGAGCTCAGAAGCATTGAGAACCCACAAGAGAGCTATTCTGGTCGCAGCGAAGCAGTCTGAAGATATTACAGTAATGTGCTGTGGAATTTTCCGACGTTGAACCTAGAGGCTTTCATTTCATTTGATGATCGACCTTCTTGCAATTGGTTGGACTGAGGTGCAGAAATGATTGCTCTACTATGAATGGCCCCCAGTTGTATGGTACATAATGATACTAATGTTACACCGTCAAGGTCATACTGTCACGATGACGGCCCGGAATCTCGCAGAGTCGCGATGGTTGTAAGCGTCTTGCGCCTGATCCAAGGTAAATCTCTGCACCTTACACCTGATTCCCGACATCTTCGAGAATGCGATGGTGTCCTCAGTGTCTTTTACGTTCCCAATAGCCCAGCCTCGGACTGAGATGCGGTTCTTGACCAACGGGACTGGTTACATCAGATAGGTCAATGTGCATGGTACGGCGGCTGAAATAACAAACGTACAGATGGGTATAGAGATAGAGCCTTGTTTCAATGCTACGATCAGCAGTTGGCCATTCGGTGCCAGTCCTGGAAGGGTACTTTCGATAGCTTTCTCATCGGGTGCTGCACAGAGGATAACCTTTGCTCCCCCCAGATGTTGCAGTGCTTTTGCCGGTGACTCGCTAGAGGAATCAACGAAGTGATGTGCGCCAAGTTCACTTGTGGCTAACTCTCTCTTCTCGGCAGAGGAAGAAATAGCAACGGTTTTGTAACCCATTGCTTTGGCGTACTGAACTGCAAGGTGACCTATCCCACTGAATTCCGGATGGTACAGTATGTCAATCAACTATAGTGTTTGACAGATGCGCAGATTTCACAGACGCACCCTAGGCCTTGAATCGCAACCAGGTCTCCGGGCATGACATCCATGTGACGAAGTGAGTCTGACTGATCATCAAGAGATGCACCTGAGCAAAATATATACCGAACTCACTGAATGCTGTAATTCCTGCACAGAGAAGCGGAGCGGTTTCCGCTGGATCCATGTCTACGGGGACATAACAAACGCACTCTCTTCTGAGCGTGACATATTCAGCGTAACCGCCGTCTCTCAAGATGCCTGTTGTATTCTCGTGAACCTTGTCAGATGCTTGAATGAAAGTTGGAGATGCATACCATTGACATCTTGCTTTCTGCATTGAGAGAAGAACCCTGCGACACATCGGTCGCAATTGAAGCAATGTCCGCCGTGCCACCCCGCTCCGACTCGTTCACCTATTTTGAAACGAGTCTCGGTGGGAGGTACGGCAGCAACTTCGCCTATAATCTCATGGCCTGGGATCCGAGGTAAGCCGGTAGGCAACACCTGGTCTCCCACAAAGATATCGCTAGGAGGTATTGTACGGATAACATTAGACACGAGATGGAGAATCTTCACCTTCCGCACACCCCGCAAGCAAGCACTTTCACGACGATGTGGTTGTCTTGGGGATCTTTCCAGGGTACGTCGAATTTCTGTAGCTTTCCGCTCTGATCCACGAAGGCATAAGCAGAATACGTATCAGGATGGCCGGACATGTCTTGCGGTGAGTATGCAGTAGCTGAGCTTGTTGTAGTACAGTAGGCATGCGCCGTTTATGAGGAGAAGAAGAATCCCAGATTCTCTCATGGGAACCCGGTGACCGTCCAGAATCGTCTTTTCAGGTGCCGGTCGAATTTGAAAGGAGGTATGCCGTCTTTCTATAAGCATGGCTACTATGACATGCATCGCAAGTTGAACCGGGTGTAATGTCGAGCTTATGAACATCAGGAAACTTACGTTCACGTTGTGACCCAAAGCCGTGACGCCAACGCGCCGATGTGATTCCAATGCCCTACTTACGAGGATCGTCATAGATGAGTTTGACTCAGATATAGTTTGAGGTTTCAAAATTTCAACCTCCGCATACCTTTGCCTGGCAGGGAACGGCTCATGGTACGCAAGCAAAACGAAGTCATTTCGAAATTCGGGAGGTTGGGAAGGATTACCTTCACAAGGCTTGTTGTACCTTCCTTTTATGGTCATCATGATGCACTCGGGCGATCGTACAAGGTGATCGTATGTTTCGCCCTTCCAAAGTCCGTATGTTTCGCCCTTCCAAAGTCCATGTCTCGTTTCTCGTTTCTCGTCTATACTCAGCTTATTTTGGAGTACGAACATTGCGTCCACTGGTGAGTACTGAGTATGTACTTGACTCAGGCTGATTCGTGTGAACTCATGGATATTGTCCTAGGCTTATAGCTTAGTACTTAGTCTCGACTCTGTGCAGGTACTCCGAGCTCGGTCCCATCGTTCAAAATGTCTTTGACTCGCAGTGCCGAAGCCACCTTAACCCGCCCTACGCGTTTCATAACCATCAGCCAGTGATAAACGGCAAAGTGCTAGTGACCGGACGTGTCCTTGCAAATTGCAATAGACCTAGGTTCATCGAGGCTGTGGCTTCCCCTTTCACGAAACAGTCGTCCGCCTGCCGGGGCCCACCTTGACTGCCTTTCCACTATTCAAAGATTCGGAAAGCTGCGGATTGAGGCAGGAGAACTTGTATGTAAGGCCCAGGACGTACGCAAATGTTCGCCGTCTCTTTCAAATTCAACTTGCGGGACCGTCGTAAGGCTGTAAAACACAGTGATCATCAACAATACTAGTCAAAAACGACTGAAGAATGGCTGATCGTGTCGGTATTGGCTATGCACGAGTAAAGTAAGTTGATTCACCTCCGGTATTCCTTCAACCTCCTGAGTTAAAAACCAAATACATGGCCATTTGAACAAAGATTGATATCGTGCACAATCTCAATTTTCGAAGCTGCTGGCCAGAGATACACCAACTTGGATAATCAGTTGCTCGGCCGCCACAAAGTTACGTTGACAGCGTGATCGCTCTCTTGAAGGGTATCCGTGTCCCCTGCAGCCCCAGATACTTGGCAATGCATCTCAGCTCGTGACATTGTCCTAGGAACTCCGGGGTTGAGTTGTATCACTTTGCATTTGTTGGTACGTGGTTCTCTGATACAACAGGTTTTGAGTTGAGTTAGAAAGCAAATGCTTCAGCAAGGAAGGGCGTACCCGCCCATACGAAGGACCCGTATTGCCAACGCTATTACCAGACTGAGTAACGGACTGATGTCATCTTCGGGTCATCTTCAGCGTATCACTGGTGAGATTCTGCATCAGGAAAGGACAGGGCTTATTTGTTCGGGATGCTCTAGAGTTCTTCGCCAATTTGCTGTCAGAGGTATCCTGCTGCAAACGGTATTCTGAGGTAGACCTGAAGTTACTCCATGACACTTCGCGCGCGCGGCGATTGGGTACTTAAGGAGGCTGGGATCCCCGGAGCATGAGGTCGGTGGCTTGGACCTGTCTGACCCCCTTTTCCTCCCCTCGGTCTCCTGCACGACATGTCCGCTTCTGATTCGCCAGTGGTACCCGTACCTAAGCTACTCGGAGGTATGATAATCGAGAACTATATTGCCCTTGCGTAAGTTCAAGAACCCCGACGATCTATCATGCATTTCTCACTGTTTTTCTCGACAGTCTTTGGGGCATCACCACCGTCCAAGCTTATGTGTATATGCAGAATTGCAAAAAGGACCCTCGTAGTTTGAAACTCTTGGCGTTGGTTGTCTGGTAATACCCAAAGTGACTACCTCTGAGTTAACGGCATACTGATGTACTTCTCAAGGCTGCTAGAGACTGCGCACAGCGGTTTCTTGGTCCGAGAGATTTACTACTACACAGTCATGTCTTTTGGATCATACAAGAGCCTCTGGACTATTGACTGGCAAGTCACTATCATACCTGTATGCCCATATACCATGTTGCTGACGACGTGCATAGGAGCTTTGGTGTCAGCACTATATTTACCTCCGTTTAGTTATATAGCCTTACTGACGATGGCACTGTAGCTTGTTATTTTCGCGGAGGTGCGTCTACTCGTGTCCGTAGATTACTGGTGGGAACCTGACGCCAAAAATCGTATACTAGAACTCAATCATTCTTCTGGTTGATGGGTGCGTATCTGGTCATACTTCGGACATCAATACACTCCTCACTATTTTTCCTGCCCCAAGGTTCTATATACGACGCATATGGTTACGTGAGTACTACATCTTGAACGCTGAGATGTGCTGTCGCTGACTCTCTCAATAGTGAGTCGTCATAATGGGCTCCTCGCCGTTGTGCTGGTGCGTGTCATCGGGTTAGCAGCTGAATCACTGACCTAGATACCGAACCAGTACATTTTGCTGCTGGGTCGTATTGGTGTGTGTCTCGTTTGCATTTCGTTGCTCACGAATAACGCACTTGCATTGAGCTAGGCACCCATACAAGTAAGCCGCATCGTGCTGGGCTTGTGTATGGGCTAACCGTGATCTACCACTTATACGCGCTAGCTTGCGCCGCATATACGTGAGCATGCCGCTTCTTACTCAGTTTACCAGCTAGTATACTGAGGCTTTGCTATCATCACCAGTTTTGTTCTCCCCAATTGGAAGGCGTTTCACGATTCAGCTCCAGCCAACGTAAGCACCACGATCAGTCGATAGGAACGACTCGCTGAAACGTTTGTCCCGCCAGCTGTCTATAAAGGTCGCAAACATCCTCTCGACTTGTCTTGATGGCGCTATCGCAAGTTGCATGATATATTACTTGAGAAAGAGCCAGCATGGGTTTTCGGCGTACGTATCCCTGCGGGATTCATCAGAATTCAATGCCGTCTGACGAGCATGGCGGTTTATTCGCAGCACCGACGGCATCATACGCTATATCATGGCCTACTCCGTCAATACGGGGCTTATCATGATGTTAGTCAAACAATGAACGATTCATCGGCGGGGTGCTCAAAGGTCTGTTATGGACAGGATGGTGTCGTTGTCAATCCTCGTCACGGTATGTGGTTATTCGACCCAGACTCTAACTTCACCAACTGTGTGAATAGTTTTCGGTCATGCAAGGAAGCCTGGTCTTTGCCGGTCTGGTTGCTACAGTGGGCAAACGTGAGTATCGGATCAACGCACTGCTCAGGGTCCGCTGCCTCGACTTCTGACTTCCCTTTGCTTAGTCTATGCCAATTCTTTGCTCGGAACGTACGTCCACCATCACCGTCCTTTCCCGATTTCTGTAACGGCTCATTCAACGATGCGTTCCCCATCCGTTCGTTGCAGGTTGAACTCTCGAGTTCTGATAATCAACAGGCGTGCGGCGCGCACAGTAGCGAACGACGATGCATATAGATTTCCCTACGATGGTGTACTGAAAGCCTATACCCCTATGGCAGGAACGAGCGGTCTACACTGAGAACTGCCAAGTCGAACTTGCAGTGCCGCACCAATGGGGAACTGCCGCTACTGTGAGTCCAAGGTTTCCAAGTCGAGGTGAGAAGACTCCCTTATTTATGGCGTCACCTTGTATCTCTGGCGATCCGCAGACAGTTTCTATGCAACTTTCAGTGTTTGACTCAGTTGTGGTGGATGTCTCGTTTGTTGGGTGTTTTGGGGACCTTCGTGGAATTGTCAATAGGCCCCACTGACAATACACGTTCTCATGACTATTTATTCCTTTGACTGCATATTATAACGTATACCACACAAGTCGATAAGTAGTCCTGAGGTTCAACAGAGTTCGACCCTCAATACTCAATAACGTGCAGAGCGTGAAAATGCTTCAAGAACAACAATTGCAAATTCACGTGCGCTGACGTCATGAGTCAGAGATTCAAATTGGCGATCACGGTAAGTAGCGGCAATTGCAAGTCCGAGTACTAGTCTGCTCTTCAAACCTGAAGAGAGCTCATGAGTACTGATCCCACCCGTATGTTGTGCTGTATTTCTTGCATGGGTCTCTGTGGCTGACAAACAGATGGAACAGAAGGCAAGCAACGGCAAGGGATCCATATGATCACCAAGAATGGGTCAAGTCGCGATGGAGCTTGACGGTGAATCCAACGTCATTTTTTCTGCCTGTTCGCGCGGTCCCCACCAGCAGCCCGCTGAGGGATATATAATGTCGGCGACATACAAAATTCGTCAGACATATCCTGTTCACCTCCTACCATACTATATAGTTCGCCTCGTTACGCGTCGCCGTCGCTATGTCTGCTTTCAAGCCTGCCAACAACGACAAGATCACCTTCGACGACCCCGAACTCCTTTCGCTCTTCCCAAAATCCGCCAGCGAGGTCAAGCCTCCATCGCTGGACGGTAACCTCTACCTGCTCGATGGCAAAATACTGAAATTCACAGACAAGACTGATGCCGTTGTCTCAGTCATCACTCCTCAGGATGGCACCCAATTCAAAATCTCAGAATTCGCGCGCTGCAACGAAGAGATTGCCATGAAGGCTCTCGATGCCGCCCATAAAGCATGGGGCAAAGGCAGAGGAGAGTGGCCGAGTATGTCTATGCAGGAGCGTGCAAAGAGGATGAGCGCCTTCCTTGAGGACTTCAAGAAGATCAAGGACCAGCTGGCCGAGTTACTCATGTGGGATATCTGCAAGACCAAGAAGGATGCCATAGATGAAGTCGAGCGAACGATCGGTATGTTATTTTCATCGTGACTTGGCGTTCATAGAGTTGATGCGTTGCTCTAGACTACATACAGGATACCATCACCCATGCTCTCAATTTGGACAAGTCAGATTCCCAATTCACGATACAATCCGGCGTTGCTGCCCAAGTGAAACGTCTGCCTATTGGGTACGTGATCCCCCGTCTCTCCCGTAACTTATTGCTAACATACTTTGCTTAGCATCGTGCTGGCATCCGGCCCGTACAACTATCCTCTCAACGAGTGCTACACTACCTTCATTCCCGCTCTCATCACGGGCAACACCGTCATCCTCCGTATCCCTCGTAACGGCGCAACGCCACACTTCCCCACCCTCCCACTCTTCCAGAAACACTTCCCTCCAGGCAGCATCAATATCCTATCCGGATCCGGTCGCGAGATCATGACTCCGCTCATCAAGGACGGCCGGATCGACTTCCTCGCGTTCATCGGTCAGTCGTCGTCTGCCGAGGGAATCATCAAGAACCACCCAGCCGCTCACAGGCTACACACCATCCTGCAAATGGATGCGAAAGATTGCGCCGTCGTATTGAAGGATGCGGATGTTGAGCATGCGGCATCTCAGGTCGTCTCAGGCGGGTTCTCATTCAACGGCCAGAGATGCACTGCCATCAAGATGGTATGGGTACACGAGAGCATCGCCGACCAGTTTGTGCAGAAGGTCGTTGAGAAGGTCGACGAGCTCAAGATGGGCATGCCATGGGAGGATGGTGTGAAGATTACGCCCATGTGCCAATCTGAGAAACCCGAAGACCTGAAGAGTTACATCGAGGACGCTCTGAAGAAAGGGGCGCATATTCTCAACAAGAACGGTGGAAGGTTCGGCAAGACCCTCGTCAGCCCTACCGTAATTGGACCCATCACTCCCGAGATGCAGTTATGGGAGAAGGAGCAGTTCGGACCCATCTTACCCATTACGACTTTCTCCTCGTTGACGTCTTCCCCCGGACCCCTCGAGTGGATCAATAATTCGCACTTTGGCTTGCAATCTGCCGTGTTCGGGTATGATTCCAAGGAGGTCGCACTCGTGCTTGACACGCTTGCGTACCAGGTTGGACGAGTCAACCTGAACGCTCCCGACAAGAGAGGCCCAGATGTGCTTCCGTTCGGCGGGAAGAAGGATAGCGGTATGGGTGTGACGAATGCCAAGGAGGCCGTCAAAGGCTTCACGGTTGAGACTATTGTGGCGACGAATGCTAAGGATCAGAGAAATCTGGACGCGTTGAAGAAGCTCGTGGGCGTTAGTCAGGTTGTAACGAGTTCGGAAGGACTCTGAGGAGTGAACTAGTGAACGGGGAGAAGAGGAGACGCCATGATGGAACCGAAAGTACTGTAACATATATGTAGCAATCATCCAGCACTGTATCCCATAGACCAACATCAGAGTTGAACCTAACCCTTGTACAATACACTCACCCTATTACTTAACGCAGCGTAACGCGTTCGAATAAGGCCGGCGGAAAGATCCACGCGGCTGACCTTCATTATCCAGATCTTCACCGTACTTCCAGTTGGTAGAGTAGTAGAACTTGGTGATATACAATAGATTCTTGCGGCGGCGGGGCCGTCACGACGGTCACGGTGACCATGTAAGTGAGCAGAACTGTGATACAGTCTCTCGCTCGCACTTCTCTTGTTTAGGATAGGATACTACATATAGTGATAGCGTGGAAGCTGTTGGACAACATGAACACTGTTCGTACCGCCATTCCTACGGCGCCCTCAAAGTTGTGCGCTCTAGCTTAGCCATGTTCATTCAGGATACCATGCTTACTGGCAACTTGCACACTACCAATACCGGTTTTACTGGAAACGTTTGTCGAGTATCGACAAGTAATGGGCTTTTCTCAGAGCAGAAGAGAGCCCCGAAACCTTGCAAGTCTCCAGGAGTTGCACTCACTGTATAGTTCACATTATGCATTGATAAGCAGTGCACAGGCAAAGATAATAGTACACACTAAAGCGAGAAGTCATATCACATGGTGTAGCAAGACGACGGCGTCCAACATCACGATACTCGTCACCTAGAACCCACTCGCGGTGACCCTCAACTGCTCCAACTTCTTCAACACCTCCCCAACCGTCCTATCCAACTCACCCGCAATCGCGCTCTGCTTATTCGCGGGCAATCGCGCAAAGGTCTCACATAGATCCCCATCAACGACAGCCTTGACGGGGACGTAGTAACCTCTCCAAGCCAAATGGTCTCTCCCAACCAGACTGATTTGCTGCGTGCGCATATGCTGCTCGAGCGTAGAGATGAAATCCACGTCTTCCTTCGAGACGAAAGGAACCAAAACGCCAATCGTGCCGTGCAAACCGGTGTACAACAACACCTCTCTGCCACCGGCTACCATCGACACCTTATGAATCGCGGTGATGATATCCCCCACATGGAAATGCGCGAGCATCTTCGTCTTGTGCGGGGCACCCATCAAGACTCCCTTTTCGTGCAAGATGCCTGCACCTGTGGGGTCATCGTCGACTTGGTCAGATACTTTGGAGTCTAGCCTGTTGACGAAGACGTTCCCGAATCGGTCACCGGCTACGACGGTGTTGTAGTCTACCATCGTCGCTGCTGTGATCCAACGGGGTTGCGTGTCGTCTGCGAAGGTCAGGAGGCGATTCTCCGGTGCCTTGTAGACGACGTAGAAGATGGACTCTTGCATGTCGCCCGCAATGAGTCGCGAACCCTGCGTGGAGAGGGTCACGATGGCCGACGAGAAGTTCTATAGCCGGAAGATGTTAGATGTGAACTATTTACGAATATGGGGTAAACGGGATGAACATACTTTGTTCTCGACTTTGCGCAGCAGTTTCTTCTTCCCCATATCGTACAACCTGAGAGACTTTCCAATGCCAGCAGCCAGCCGACCTTGGAAAGCCAACAACGCAAGGGGGACATCATTCGTCTCAGTCTGAAAATTACCAGTACGTCAAGATATGCACTGCGCCAATGACACAATGAACACACCTTGTGCAACAGCTCGATATTACGGCCGTCCTCGGTGAAGCGGTACGTCCTCAGGAATCCCGAGGTACACGATCGCGGGGCGAGGAACGTATCCTGTGCGGTTCCAACAACCAGATGCAGTTCATTGTTCCGCGCTGCAAAGGGTACAACGGCAATTGAAAACGCGGACTCATTGTTGTCAAGAGAGATCACGTTGAGAGTTTTGCCCTGTGTGATGTAGTGTTAATACATCGTACATGGAAGCAATGATATGAAAACGAGAGCAACAGAAACCTACCTCGACGGGGTCAATAATTCTGATGTTCGACGCCCATGTTCCGGCGGGCGCTTTTGGCCTGCCAAACTCCGCGGGTGGAAGATTGACGATTTCCTCGTCGACCATCTTCCCCTCCTGACGCTACATGCATATATTCAGCATGTAAGACGGAGCAACAATTGAAAACGAAACTCACCAGCTTCTCAAGCTGCTGTTGAGCGGCTTCTTCACCCCATGTACGATGATCACCTTCGATCAGGTAGAAGTAGCCATTCTGAGGATGGGTGATCATTTTACGTGGTGTGTGAGATAGCGGGATCGAGTCTTGCTTGAGCTTTGTACCAAGTTTCGGGATCTGGAATATCCTGGAGAGAGAATTAGTTGATGAGCGTCCATTCCAACGAGATACGAGAGCGAAAGGGGAAGATCAGTAGGAATAATTGGTAAAAAAGATATGGGAACATTTCGCATGCATGTTGCAGCACGCATGCGATATCCATTTGGTATGTTGTCATCTTTTCAAAACGAAAGAGGTCGTGGTAAAGCGTAGAATGACGACTTACCTCAGTACACTGCCTGAGATGCCAATCAGACCTTCGGGGCAGAGCTCGGCGGAGAAGCTCCAAGCATAGTCCAAGTTCTCGAAGATGAGCGGGGTGAAGTGCATCAGGTTCTGGTAGGTATAGTTCAACCATGAACGTGAGGAGAGTGCGAGAATGGCAGGGTTGCGTTGTATGTTGACCCGAATCAGCTTGATCGGTCGCGTGCCCAAGAAACTACATCAGGGATTCAGCACTCGGAGCACGGTGGGCTAGACAGAGCGAAACTTACCGCGTCCGTGTATCCGTCAATTGACCATTGACAGGGTCGAGAACAGTTCGCAGCAAAACACCATTCTGAAGTCCAATATTGACGAACGTCGTCGGCTGCGTCTTATTGATACCCGCATCGAGCATGTCTGCGATACAGATTGCAGACGGAGGTGCTGTCAACGCTTGCAAGCTGATCGTCTCGAGTGTGCTGTCAGGATCCAAGGAGACGATGCGAACCGTTTGGTCTTCACAACCGACGGCCTGTCAAAGCCGTTAGTGATGAGCTTTCAAATGTGCATACTGCAAACGCACCAAGAACGGAGTCCGCTGTCTGCCTTCAGGTACCTCGGCGATGCTCAACGCTAGAACGGTACTGCCCATCGCTTTTCGGTCCTGATACTCATTCAGCTGACCGTCCAAGTCAAGCTCGAAATAGACGAGCTCGGCACTGCTCAACGCGACGACGACCTGTCGCTTGTTCGTCGTGGCAGCCACAATGGTCTTTCCACTTGGCACCCGCCACTCGTTCACGCGCCGGTCGGAGAGTACATGTCGGATACCATGAGGATGGACTTGAAGCAAGGCATCGGCGCCGATTTGCTGGACTGCAAGTGTCGGTGCAGATGACAGGAAGCCGGTATCTTGAACTTCTTCGATGGTTTCACCGATGGAGAGCACCAGGGTACCGTTGACGAACGATAGAATTATATAAGAGTCAAACTCATCTGAGATTTCGTTAGGAGAGATTCGCTTGGTTCAGTAGGGTCAGTGCATACCTTCTTCCTTCAACTTCGTCGTCCAGACAGCATTGGGAATACCGGGCAAATCCGAACTGACAACTTCCTCGACCTCAAGACCGTGTCGCAATGTTCTCAGAGTACTCCGGGCACCCCTCCCGCATGCAGTGAAGATCTGGGGGCTGTCCGAGTTCGGCAACAGATTCAGAACCTTGGAATCAATGATAGCGTCCAGAGATTCAAGCTCGTCAACGGCCGTCAAGTTATCCAACGGTCGAGGTTTGAAGTATGCTCGCGGAAGAGGGGTCGTTGGATCTGCCATGCCATACGAAGGATAGTCAGTTGACGAGAATTCGGGTTCGTTGTCATCGTCGCCGAGCTTCTGGAACTGGTAGAAGTGACTGTCGACAATTGTTAGCACGTCAAATGAGGACATCAGAAAGGAAACACATACTGATTGCCAAATTCTGACGCTACAAACAAGAAACCAGATTTCAGAATGCAAAGACTAGTAGCGACGGGCACAGTATCGAAGTACTTGATTTTCACAGCCTTCACATCTTGTTCATCATGTTCGATAGTGACCTTGTATAGGTCACCCTCTTCGCTTTGTAGGAGGAAGAAGAACGCGCCCTGAATGACAATCAGTAGAGTATCGTCGATAGATACAGAGCGACTAACCTTCATTTTGTGCATGACAGCGGAAGTAATGATCAAACCACGATCGGGATCTTCCAACGGGTGTCTCCGACGTGGAATGGGTACACGGTGCTGGGGTGCATCCATGTGTCGATAGATTATATGGTCTTCACAGCAAACTAACACACCAGACGGTCCATCATAGCGATCGGAAGAGGCCAATTGACCCCCTGGAACTTGGACCAGTAGATTCGCTCGAGGGTCTGTGGGTTCGCTCCATTTCCGTACGACGTGGTTCAGGCCAAGGTCAAGCTCGTAGTATGTTAGCAACTACATAAGATTTCCATCAGCATTGGCGTAATGTGTGCAGGATTGAATTGCGCACCTTCTCTGCATTATTGAATGCCTCTCCCGTTGGGTCCTGGTCTGACTCAGTATAGTCGACCTCTAGAGCGGCAAAGGTAGGGTTTTCGAAGCCGACATCAAGACCAATTATATGATGGATTATAGCGTTATTTTTGTGGGCTTCCAAGGGAGAGGAAATCGTGAGATTTGCCGCGGCATCACGGTTGAGAATGTACACCAGCTTGGCCTTCTCCATGGCACTGATCATCACGGCACGACCTTTGGGGTCAGTGGCGAGATACTGCCCAGGTACTATCCGTCGCGCGCCCGACTTTCCAAACGTCTCTTGATGCACCTTGACAAAACTACTTGTCTTGGGATCATAGTCGAGGATGACTATTCGACCGGAGTCAGATCCTAGGATGACATAGTCTGAGAAGGGGGAATGTGTGAATAGCAGGATAAACGGGTGCATACGTACAATTGCTCACCCTTGGTGCCACCCGTCAGACGGAATGCGGCAAGAGAACGAATGGAACCAAAAACATCACTTGTAATGACGGTGGATACTTTGCCCGTTTGTGGGTCAGGTCGTAGCAGTTCGATGCGTGTCCCCCGCGAGACTACAATTTCTTGTTGTCGTGCACCGGAGAAATTGCCCACAACGGCCTGCGTAATCGCAGTAGGGGGTTGTATAGTGAAGTTGTACAGATGCATCTTGGACAACAGCCGGTGCAGAGAGGTACGTTATTGCTTGGCGCGTTTTTGAATGCTCGGCGTGCTTGCTACCGAGGGACCGCGCGCACAGAACGTATTCCGGAGCAGCAAGGCGAGTGAGCCTAGTTCAATGGGGAATTGTGGACCCGTACGCGTGAAGGGAGTACTGGTGCAGACGAAAGTCAAGTGTCAAGCGCTGAACGTTGCGAAACAGTCGAGCGATGGAAAGGATAGACCAGCAACCGTAATATACTTTAATTAAGTCCCCAGTGAACATGGGTCGGTGGCGTAGTTGGTTATCGCATCTGTCTAACACACAGAAGGTCCTCAGTTCGAACCTGGGCCGACTCAGTAAAACCTCAATTGGGTGTTTTTTTGTTCAGCCGTTCCAGACAGTCTATCTACGTATACATTTATGAGGCTGTCAACTTGGAGACTACTCGAAGCAAGAAATACCGATGCAGATCTCCACACAGCTCCAAGCTCTGAGGATTGGGTCTGCAATCCGCCAATGCACAATACGCGACACTGGATGTAGGCGAATGCCAAAGTTCAATTGACAATATGACATGCATGTTGCAATTGAATCGTTTAACGTATGCAAACTCTGACTAAACGTTGTCCAGTCTGAGCAGCGACATCAAGGAACCACAATATGCACTCAATTCTCTTGCGAAAGCCCCTCCTCGATGATAGGGGTTCCGCTTGACTTTGCCGTAAATACGCGTGAGATCAAAATGCTTAGTTTGACTGAATGTGAACGTCGACGGCTTCCCGGAGAATGTACGCTACTCACCGTATCCGAGCCAGTAGCCATGCGTAGCTTTAACTTCCGGAATCTAGGCGGGCAACAGTGGTACGCATGTCAGTACAATGATCTAACAGTGCTAACAGTGATGTGTCCGACTGCTCAGGCCTCAGGTACTGCTGTGTGGGCCTCTCCTTAAACCTGGGCATGGACAGCGAAGCGAAACCGTCGCCACCGGTAGCAATTCCGGCTGTAGTGACTGTGTTGCGTATCCACCTTCGGGGGGCCAGCTGGCAGGGATAGCCGCATGAGACTCAATCGGAGTCAAGCAGCTGTGAGCTTGTAGTTGTGCTTTGTCGCCGTACTACCTGTGATCGTGGTTTGTGACTGAGAAGGATATATACATCTGACATGATAAGTGCGGCTGCCAGTGCCTGCCACTGGTTGGAGAAAGGAGTGTGGAATTGCCGGATTTGGGTTTGAAGGTTCAGTACGCTCCCGATCGATCACCTGATAACACCGGTTCCGGGCAGTTTGTTTGGGAACGGTTCCCGTTCAAGCACGTCCGAGTGGAACAGCGTATTGATTCTAGCACGTATAGCTCACCAGCGGTCAACTCATTCCCTGAAAATGTGAAGTCGTAGCAAGCTCAACGTCGAAGTATAGCATCCCAGTGTGTGATGTTCGGCAGATACACGCGGGCGCCGTGAGTCCTACAAAAAGTGGCATATGTTCGCACCATCCTCAGCCTGGCAACTTCCTTCTGGAACTACTTCAGGCTGATTACTTGACTATTGATCAACAGGGTATTCTTCTCCAGGGACCTGGGATTCGCACCTCATTTGATGCGGCATTCACAGGAGTTACATGCAGGAGTTACATGCTCAGTCGCACCAGAAGTACAGAAGCACTGGTGTATCTCACAGGACATGCCAAAATAACTCCCTATCGGCGTAGTGTCCTCAGCTGACCGCCGCATAGTCGTTTTCCGTTGCAATGACCTTGCAATGCTCTACGTCAGATCCATCCAATTTGCGATCCCGGGCCGTCCAACTATCATACGTAGTTGAACATTGGAATCGTGAGCATCTCTTTTGGTCATTGGTACTTCCCGGGCTCCCTCCCAGGTCCGTTCGCAGTCAATTAAGTTATCCCCACTGACATCTGGATTCTGTACGCGAAGCAGTTATATGACTACTCGGAATGCATCGAAGTGGTGTCTTCGATTGATGATCATGCGAGGTATGTACCAACCAGTGTCTGACGCTCTCACTATGTACTAAGAGCTTGCGTGACTTGCCTCACATATCATCCAGATGGTACATATTGCGACAAACATGATAGGACGCGCTCCCCCACTCTTCCCTCTCCAGAACCGTGCTGAACTCGTGCAATCTGCTATAGGTGCTATAATGGCTGACCTTACCGTACCCGTCTCCGCTCCATCTCCTCCTGAATCAGCGAGCACGTTGATTGGAGGTCTCATCATTGGAAGTTGCTTGGCCCTAACGTGACTTGTTGCTTTCCATAAGAGCTACATGCTTTCGCGGTACTCACTCGTTGCTACTTCAGCCTCTGGGGAATCACGACCGCTCAAGCATACGTATACTTACTGAACAGCGCAAACGACACTACTTCTCTGAGGATCACAGCCATCGCCGTATGGTAGGTCACTTTTACACCTCGCGATTCACCGATGAAATGATCACTTCCTTGATCAGGTTGCTGGAAACGTTGCACTCGGGGGTTCTACTCCGAGAGACTTACTATTATACCGTTGCTTCGTTCGGAGACTTTGCAAGTATTATCAAGATAGACTGGTATGTATACACCCCTTTAGTGGGTAATTGTAAACATTGAATCACTAATGTAGGTCCATTGGTGTGAGTGTCCAGCCTGACATCATGGCGTTGAATTGACATTACCTCATTATTCGTTCGTGCGCAATGTGTGCTATCCAGGCCATAATCATCCTCGAGGTTTGTCGACTGATCAGCCGCTATGCATGCGTTGCACTTACGGACTCTAACTCTGTGACCCCAGAATTTCATTGTCGCTCTCGTTGAAGGGTACGCACCGTGACGAATATCCTCGGGAGAGGCTGACTCTCATTGCTCCACAGATTCTACATATGGCGTATAGCAATATGTAAGTGTTGGAAAATGTCCACCTGGCGACCATGTACTGTGCTACATCTGACCTTCTCTCTTTTGTCAGTGAGTCATCGCAACGGGGTCTTGATCTTCGGATTGGTATGCACCTCAGTTGTGGTTTATTGCAATGCTTCAACAATCACATATATTCAATGTATAGACCACGCTCCTTGTAGGCCGTATCGGTACGTATTCATACTCATTCATGTTTGACCGAACATCCCAAGACTCTTGCAGCCCTTCACCTGAGTACGTCGTCCAGATTACAACATGCTTCCAATACACTCACTGCAATCGCAAAGCTTGTGCCATATATGCGTAAGTCGACATTTCTAGATTGATTAATGATTCCAGCATTGACATGTTATTTCGACGACCTAGCTTCGTCCTTCCCAACTGGGTAGCGTTCGAGGAATCCTTTGTAGCAACCGTAAATGCCACGATCGGTCTCTCAACATCATCGAAGATCTGATGGTGGTTTCGCAGCTCTGCGTGAAGATATCTAACGCCTTCGCAGCCACGATTGACGGGCTCATAGCAGTCTGTATGATCTACTACTTGCGACGGGGTAAAACAGGAATGTCAAGGTATGTTGGCGGCCTGAGCATTCTCTCGCATTCTGTTTGCTTGTAGAGTTGACATTCACGGCTAATGCAGAACTGACGGTATCGTTCGCTATATCATGGCGTACGCAGTAAATACGGGAGTCCTGATGATGTGAGTGGTTTCTGAATTCGAATCACGATATACTCATCAGGAAATTGCGGCAGGATGGTATCGATATCCATTGCCATCACGGTACGTCGAGCTTCTGTCGCTCATGGTTATCTAAGTGCATGTGCCCTCGTCGTGCAGTTCACAGCCTTGAACAATAGTCTCGTCTTCGCGGGGCTAGTCGCCGCAGTTGGGAAGCGTAAGTATGATCGTGCATTTCACATCTAGTCTTCTCCCTGATAGCAAGGATATGTTCACCAGTTTACGCGAACTCCTTTCTTGGGAGGTGAGCGCAGCATCTGAAATTGATCGTAATCCTTCGGCGTTGCTGAGCATCGTCTCCGTTCTCAGTCTCAATGCTCGCAAATGGATACGCAATAGAGGGACCATTCCTGGAAACACTGCGAATACCAAGGGGTACGCCTCGTTCACGATACCTAGATTCAGGGGGTGGCACTCAAAGCAGAGCATTAACCCGGTACGTCCTTGATTTGCTAGTCTGAGATGCACAAATGATCAGTTGACTGAATGTCATGAGTCCAGGAACTGTCGACGGTAGCGGGCATTGAGATGGAGGAGATGGAGTTCTCGAGCAGTGACAATGTGCTGGATAGCACTGGAAAATCACCACGAGACCGAAAGTGGTAGTTCAACCGAGCGGAATGTAAACTGAATGCGAATGTACTGAGTACAGTAGGTTGATTGTATGTCATGATTGATAAATGAATATAAGCAGCGTATGAGCACAACATTTGGATAGAATGACCACTGGCTCTTGTCACGACAACCGCTCGAAGCCTCTTGAGCCTGAGGTAGAAATAACCGTCTCGAGCGGCGGACCTCTGCTAAACACTTAACATTGATTTTGGGACGTAGATGCGAATCGTATGTAACTCACTTACCATCACACGAAGTGGTAACAGGCACCTTTGCCAGCTATCGAATTCCATAAATACGTCATGCTCTTCAAGCTCCTCTCGGCTCAACTCTTTAACTTTAAGGTGTCCCATGACCCCCTGGGTGTGACCTCTCCACAGTAAAGAATTTAACAATGGGAGGGGTCTTCGTCCCGAAGTAGCATTAGCCCTCCATTGTAGATATATATGTCGGAGAGACGGGTTCGCTCAATGAGCCGTGCGCCATACTCATCGAGGTTGCATAGGGCGCCAACGAGTGAGTCGGGTATGTGCCATGTACCCATGAACCTAACACTGGGTAATTCTGGGGAAATCTGCAATAAAGATATGGTTCAAGATATGGTGAAGAACTACAAAAAATCTTGTAAGATATCAGCAGCACTGATAAGGATGAAGAATTTTAAAACATATTTTAGCAATTCTTGCACCAGGAATT